>JAVJIF010006693.1:0-49337 GCA_038442645.1 Agave tequilana | reverse complement strand
TTGCATTGTTGTTATCATTAGTGCGTATCAATTGCATGTTAAAACTCTGCATTAGCGTTGGTAAGTGTTGGTAAACCTCTAAGACCGTTGGTAAGCCCACTAAGTGAATAGGGTGTTCCAGGCATAGTGTTCCCGTGTTCCCGTTAAGTCTAGAGTTGCAGCATACATTTGATCATGCATTAATTATGGCTAACATTGTAAGAAGAATGCTTCTAGGTTCTAATTCATCCTCAGGCTCAACTAAGAAGATAGTAAGAAGTAGGGAAGACATAATTCATGAGGACTATTTAGAATGGAAAATTCCAATTGAAAAATTAGAAAACATCTATAGTATAGGAACATTTGACTTCAAAACGTCATACGCAATTAAAATTCATGAAGAAACATTCAATATTCAGAATAAATTTCAAACCATTCCATTATTATCCACATTGGTATTACAAGAATTTCTAAAGAAAGGATTTCGTTACATACATTTTGGCCTAATACAGGTAGCCATTAAACCTTTCGTTCATACTGGTGTAGATATTCCTGTGTATACAGCCTTAAGAGACAAAAGACTAAAAAGATACAAGTCGTCTATTTTGTCTATGATTCAAACAAATATATGTAATGGTCCAGTCTATTTCAATCGTATGCCTAACTACTCTGTATCATTAACAGATCCATTATTCTTAAATTCATTAATCTTAGACATTCATTTACAAGGTGACGAATTTGAAAAATTTACTGAACAAGTAGCAGTTATGTATAAAATGTATTTCAAATTAATGAACTCTAATATGAACCCTAAATTCAAAATGATGAATACCTCTACACAAGAAGAAACTGTCTTACTTCAAATTGAAACTGAACATTCAAAAACCTTTGTCCCAAGAAGATTAAAGTGGAATGAAATCACAATTCCAGAGGAATTTAGGATTGAAAATCCTCAAACTCCTAGAGACATAGAAAGAACAGAAATTTCTGATATTATTGAAGAAAATGATGGAACGGTATTAATACGATTTAATTCGCTGAAAGAAAAACCTTCAACCTCTTTCAGGTATTCTGAATCTAGTAGGAGGTCTTGCTCAGATTATTCATTACAACAGCCCATTAAAGTATTTCATAAATCTCCTCTTCTAGAAATGGATCAGGGAAATTATTCTCCGACATCATCACAGATGAAAGGAGACTTTAGTAGTGAGATTAATGTCATTACTAGTGATAAACCATTCATTAATAATAGTTTTGAATTAATGAAAGACTTCAGAGAAGAATCCGAATATTTTAATTGGTTCTCAGAATTTAATAAAAGAATGGATCACTGATATAGAAAAACATAAAATTAATTTTAACTTCGAAATATGGTTAGAATATTATTTAATAAAACAGAGGATTCAAAACCCGTACAACCAATCTCAAATCAATGTTCAAACTAGTTTATATAAAAAATGGCAATTATCCGACGGTCAAACAGTAACTTCTATCTATCCCCCATTGTAATCTATTAAAATTACTACTAAAGAAGGAGACATTACTGCCTCACCCTTTAAAAAGGGAAAATATAATAATGAACCGGTTAACATTGAAGACATTAAGAAAATATATCATCAAAATAATTATTCAAATCAAATGCTGCACACGATAGCACAACAAATAGATTCTTTATCAACTGAAATTAAAGGGGTACACAAAGAGTCCAGTCCTAAATTTCCACAAAGTTATTCAGCACCACATTTTCAACCAACTAATATACCAATTGAATTTGAAGAAAAAATTCAACCACTAAACTTACTAGGACAAAAAACTCAAGCTCTAGAAAAAATTAATAAAGATATTCCAAGCACATCAAAGATAAATACGATTGAAGAACAAAATGCATCAGAATCTGAATCTGCTGAAGACTCTTCAGCCTCAGACAATTCCTTAGTACAACAAATTAATCTAATAGAAGATGATATTCAAGGAACAGATCAAGATTTAGAAATTAATAGAATTCATCGAAAATACAAGCAGCATAACAATTCATACAAAAATTATTGGCGTAAAGGAAGAACTAGGAATTATTATCCTAGGCCAACCCTTCCAGATATTCAATATGAAGAACGAGCAATATTCAAGTCAAGTTACGATGGTACTTCAGTTTATGAATGGAATATTGATGGCAAAAGTGAATATGAAATATTAAACACTTTACAGGAAATTGGTATGGCAGTAACTGCCTACAAAACAAACCGACTACAAGAACAAAATGCCATTGTTTACATTGTCACCGGATTTACTGGTCAATTAAAATATTGGTGGGATAACTCATTGACCCTAGAAGACAAACAAACTATTTTAAATCACGAAATAGAAGTAGAAGATGCTCAGGGAACGATTACTAGGAGAAATGATTCTACTAGTTTTCTCATCGTCACAATAGCAACACATTTTGTAGGAAACCATGCAGAAGAATTAGGATCTTCAAAAATATTCCTTACTAACCTTCAATGTCCAACCCTTTCTGATTTTCGATGGTACAAAGATATGTTTCTAACTCATGTGTTAAAACGGTCCGATTCAACCAAATCTTTTTGGAAAGAAAAATTTATTACAGGTCTACCCAATTTATTTTCACAACGAGTTTTCACCAGTATTAAAAAGGCCATGGGAATTGAAGATGATAATATTGATTTTAGTACTATTACATACGGTCAATTATTTGCATTCGTTAAAAAGGAAGCACTACTAGCCTGTCAGGAATTAAAATTTCAATCCAAATACGGTAATAAACGAAAAGAAATGGGCCCTTTCTATGAAGCATTTGGCATCACAGGAATAAAAGCTCCCTCAATAGAAAAGAAACACAAACAAAAAATGATTCCTTATAAAAAGCATAAGCCAAAGAAATACAAATATTCTCGAAAACATTCAAACGAAGATTATTATCAATCTAAAAGAATTACTTGTTATAAATGTTGCAAACCTGGTCACATCGCAAGTAAATATAAATTAAAAGGCAAAATAGAATTAATGAAATCATAGACAATCTATCAGATATAGATTCAAACATAAAAGAAAAATTTAAAGAAAAATTACAACTCTATTCTGAAATTAATAAAATATCTGATGATGATGGATTTTACTATTCTTCAAGTTCTAGTGACCATAAGTGTACATGTAAACAAATTAATATGATTAATACAAGAAACACTCTAAAATTACCTAAGGCAAAAAATTTAAAAAAAGATTCAAAAGAATTGATATTCGATATGATACAATAGATTGCAGACCTGAAAAAACAAAAGGAACATTTAGAAAAATTGAAAACCCTAATAATCAATGAAGAAGACAATACGGATAAACTAATTCAACCTTTTAGTATCTCAAAACTTTTTGAGACCTATCCCGTAAATACAACCTTGAAGCCCCAACCAAATAGCATTCATGAACTTCGAACATAAATAAAATTATTAAAAGAAGAAATTAAGAATATTAAAGAAAATTTAAGCCAAATAGAAACAAAAAATTTAGCATACGAAACCCAAATGTGCCTTATTCAGACTCAACTCGATAAAGGAAAAGAAATTGCAACCATATCGGAAGAAGAGTTACCTTTCTCATTAAACGAAATCACCATTTCAACCACTGAACCCTCCGACTCTAACTTCATTTCAACTATTAAGGGATTCACATATCAGAAATGGTTTGTATTCATAAATATTACAATTCACAATTCTAAATTCACAATATTCATAGGGGAACCATAACACCAATCAATAGATCAATAGAATTTGCAAACAAATTTCCCGATGAAATTAAAGATAAAACCCAGTTACAAAGATTTTTAGGATGTTTAAATTACGTATCTGATTTCATCCCAAAAATACGAATAATTTGTGTACCACTATTTCAAAGACTCCAAAAAAATCCACCAGCATGGTCTGATAAGCATACTCAAATAGTCAAACAAATTAAAGAGAAAGTCCATTCATTACCATGTCTATGCATTCCTCATCCTCATGCATTCATGATAGTTGAAACAGATGCATCGGATATAGGATATGGTGGCATACTGAAACAAAGATTTCAACAAACATCTCATGAGCAACTGGTTAGATTTCATTCTGGTGTATGGCTCGGTCCTCAAAAATCTTACTCCACCATCAAAAAGGAAATTCTTTCCATTGTTCAAAGTATTTCTAAATTCCAAGATGATCTTCTGAATAAAAAATTCCTTCTCCGAATTGATTGTCAATTCGCTAAATTTATTCTTGAAAAAGATGTTCAAAATATTGCATCTAAGCAAATTTTTGCTAGATGGCAAGCCATTCTTTCTATTTTTGATTTTGATATAGAGTATCTTAAAGGTTCAAATAATTCCTTACCCGATTTCCTAACTCGTGAATTCTTAACCACAAATTCAAAATGAGTACCCACAAAGGCAAATCTCCGATTCAAAAGACCGTCAATTCCAAAGACTATGAAATAAAAATCTCGTCACTTTCTGAAATCACCTAGAGGGGGGGTGAATAGGTGATGGCTATATGAAATATGACAATAATGCGGAATTTAAATCTACTTAAAACAATAAGCTCAAATTAAAACACTTGCAAGATAAAAGGCAGTAAGTAAAGCAAGTAATAAATAGAGATTGAGTTTAGAGAAATTTGAGCAAACACAAACACGAAGATATGTTTCCGAGGTTCGAGCCACGCTCTACGTCCCCGCCTTCACACTTGAAGGATTTCCACTATTGGTGATCCCACTGGATCCTCAATACAAGGACACACTTGTCCTGTCTCTCGGTGTCGCTACAACACTTTGAAGCACACCCGCTTAATTGAGGCCGATGCCTCTACAACTTCTCAAATAAAGAAAACTTGATCACACTTGATCAAAAAGCTCACTTTGCACAATCCTATAACCAATATGAAGGAGATGATACTTGAGATTGTGTAGTGCAAAAGGACTAGAGAGAAGTAGAGGATTGCTTCAAAAATGTGTAGGGAATTTTTGGCTTTGGAGAGAAAATCTTTTCTAAAAAGAAAAACTAAAGTGTTTGGCTTGGAAATAATTTTCTTGCTTAAAAATCTTTTCTATATTTCAAAATCTTGTATCTTATCATGTTGAAATGACCCACTATTTATAGTGGAAGAAAAACAGGGTAAACAACTTAAGAGATTCGTTGGGGTGAGATCCCAACAAAATCTGTCAGAAAATAGAGTTGTTGGAGTCTGTCAGACTTTCTGACAGCTAACGGTCGACCAGGCAGGTCGACCGCCAACGGTCATATTTCTGACCGTTGGGAGAAAACGGTCGGCCGACTCGGTCGACCGCAGCTCTGCATAAAAGAGGAACTCTAACGGTCGGCCGACCCGGTCGACCGAAATAAACAGAGAGCACTGACATAGTTCCAGGTCGACCGGGGCGGTCGGCCGACGTGCACACATGCACAGCCGTGCACGTCGGTCGACTGGGTCGGTCGACCGGACTCTGTCAGATCTGTTTATTCAGAGTCTGCAAAAAGGAAAAGATATTTGGTTCAAACATTTTGTTTAAGGATTTGAAAACAATATTCTAGGTCTTATAAAAACTTAGAGTGTGATCATAGATCAACCCCCAAACATGTTAGATCATTATTTGGTAAAAATCGTTTTTGATAGAATAATTTTCTAAAACTGGTTTTTCCAAAACATGGTATTTCTAAAAAACTAAGTTAGAAATTCTGATATAAAAATTGTTTTGAAGTCATGAAGCAATACTAAGTGTGTGTGAGTGACAATCCCAAGTATTCTACCTCTATCATATAGGTTTTGACAAAATATCTAAAAGATAAAAAGTAAATTACAAATCTTGAATCTTTTTCTTTTATGTTTGATCCCGAAGCTTTTCTACCATGCAAGGCTTGGGAATCCAAATCTTTAGCGGCGTCTAAATTGTGAGTCTTGATGTGGAGCCGTCAAATCAACTTGTTTTAAACCTGAAACTCTTTTAAACAAGATTGTTAAAAACATAACTAAATATGTTTTGTTATCATCAAAATATCGGGCTAATGGCCTTTGGGCCAACAATCTCCCCGTTTTTGATGATGACAAAACATATATAGTTATCACAAATATTTTGGGTGGAGACTTCAAGTGAAGCTCCCCCTCAACACATGCATATAAACAAATAGCACTACTAGTATATTGAAAATGAAGCACATGTCAATCAACCATACAAAATGGATAATGGATGTCATAGATAAAAGAGTCATATCCATAAGAACATAAACACCATGTCCACAAAGCATAAGTGTTGGCCCAAAGGCCATTAGCCCGATATTTTGATGATGACAAACCATATTTAGTTATGTGTTTAACAATCTTGTTTAAAAGAATTTCAGGTTTAAAACAAGTTGATTTAACGGCTACACATCAAGACTCACAAGTTTGGACGCCGCTAAAGATTTGCATTCCCAAGCCTAGCACGGTAGAAAAGCTTCGGAATCAAAACATTGAAGAAAAGAACAAGATTTGTATTTTACTTTTATGTTTAGATATTTTGTCAAAACCTAGATGATAGAGGTAGATTATTTGGGATTGTCACTCACACACACACTTAGTTTTGCTTCATGGCTTCAAAACTATTTTTATTTCAGAATTTCTAACTTAGTTTTAGAAATACCATGTTTTGGAAAAACCGTTTTTAGAAAAACATTTTATCAAAAGGATTTTTACCAAAAATGATCTAACATGTTTGAGTGTTGATCTATGATCATACTCTTAGTTTTATTAGGTCTAGAACCTTATTTTCAAATCCTTAAACCAAAAATGTTTGAACCAAAAATTTCCTTTCCCATTTTTGGCAGACTCTGTTTAAACAGATCTGACAGTCTCCGGTCGACCGACCCAGTCGACCGACGTGCACGGCTGTGCATGTGTGCACGTCGGCCGACCGCTCGGGTCGACCGGGCATTTGTCAGTGCTCTCTGTTTATTTCGGTCGACCGAGTCGGCTGACCGTTTTCCCCCAACGGTCAGAAATATGACCGTTGGCGGTCGACCAGCCCGGTCGACCGTTAGCTGTCAGAAAGTGTGACAGACTCCAACAGCTCTATTTTCTGACAGATTTTTGTTGGGATCTCACCCCAACGAATCTCTTTAGCTGTTTTACCCTGTCTTTCATCCACTATATATAGTGGGTCATTTCAACATAATAAGACAACAATTTTTACAATATTTACAAGTTTTCAAAAGCATTTCTTTTTAGAAAAGATTTTCATCAAAGCCAAAATTTCCAAACACCTACTTGAAGCAAATCCCTCTACTTCACTCTAGTCATTTGCACTTCACAATCCCAAGTACTATCTCTACATATTGGTTATAGGATTGTGCTAAGTGAGCTTTTTGTGATCAAGTGTGATCAACTTTCTTCTTGAGCGAAGTTGTAGAGGCATCGGCCTCAAGCGAGCTACTGTGCTCCAAGTGGTGTTGCGGCATCACGAGAGATAGGACAAGTGTGTCCTTGTATTGGAGATCCAGTGGGATCAACAATAGTGGAAATCCTTCAAGTGTGAAGGCGGGGACGTAGAGCGTGGCTCGAACCTCGGAACATATCCTCGTGTTTGCGTTTGCTCAAATTTCTCTAAACTCAATCTCTCTTTATTACTTGCTCTATTTATTGCCTTTTATCTTGCAAGCATTTTAATTTGAGCTTATTGTTTTAAATAGATTTTAATTCCGCATTATTGCCATATTTCATATAGCCATCACCTATTCACCCCCCTCTAGGTGATTTCAATTGGTATCAGAGCCTAACCCTACTATCTGGTTTAACCACCTTAGGGAGATCCTTGTATTTGGCTATATCACTTTGTTGCATTCTTCATTTGTTGTGCATTTTATTCATTTTCTATGGCATCCCTTGATTTTTCTAGCATCAAGTCCCCACCCAAATTTGATGGCTTGAACTTCCCTATTTGGAAGGTCAAGATGAACCTCTTCCTTAAGTCCCTAGGAGTTAGGGTAGCTAGGGCCATAACTAAAGAATTTGTAGAACCTCTCACCGATGAGAGATCATGGTCCGAGGACACCACCAAGGACTATGAGGCCAATGCTAGGGCTCAATATGCATTAACCCAAGCCCTTAATGAAGATGACCTCTCACGCATCATAAATTGTAAATCCGCATATGAAGTGTGGAATGTTTTAAATGTGACTCATGAGGGAACGTCACAAGTCAAGAGATCTAAAATTGACTTGCTTCGTTCTCAATATGAGAATTTTTATATGCTTGAGAATGAGAGCATTGATGACATGCTCACTCGTTTCACCAAAATAACAAATGCTTTATCTTCTTTAGGTGATGCGATCGATAATGACCAAAAGATTCGAAAGGTCATTAGAGCTCTTCCCAAAGCTTGGGAAGTCAAGGCAACCACCCTCAAAGAACTCAACGATAGGGAGGAGATGGACTTCTCCGGTTTCATCGGAAATCTCAAGACCCATGAGATGGAGATGAAAGTTAGAGAAGAAAGGGAGGCGCCAGAGAAGAAAGGGAGGCGCCAAAGAAGAAAGCTCTCGCCTTCAAAGCCACTCCAACCAACCATGACGAGGAAGACTCATCGGAAGATTGCGATGAGGACTTTGCCATGCTCATCCGGAAGGTGGGCAAGATGTTCTACAAGAAGGGGAGGCAAAGCAACTTCCGAAGAGGGAAACCTCAAGGAAGATTCGAAAGGAAAAGAGAGGAGCCGGGTCCTTGCTTTCATTGCAAGAAGATCGGACACCTCATTGCCGATTGCCCCGCTCTCCAAGTTACCACCTCCAAGAACGGCCCAAAGAAGAAGAAGGCAATGATGGCCACGTGGGACGATACGGAGTCGGAATCTGAAGAGGAGAACGCCGCCGCACACATGTGCTTCATGGCACATGGAGATGATGCTTCTAAGGTAACTCTCGACAACTCCATAGAAGATGATGAATTGACTATGGATGAGTTAGCTCAATTCTTTGAAGAACTACAACATAGATATGAGATTTCGCAATCTCATAACAAGAAATTAAAAAGAGAAAATGATTCTTTGAAAGATAAAATTAATATTATTGAAAAAGAGAAAAATGATTTGACAAATGCTTTTAAGAAAATAAAGATTGATTTTGAAAACTATAAATTAGCTTGTAAAGGGAAAACCCCCATTGTATCTTGTAATAAAAATGATTTTATTGAAATTCAAAAACGGGTTGATGTTTTAGATTCAACACTTAAAAAATGTGCTTTTGATTTAAGTAAGTTTGCATCTAGGTTTCCCAAAGGAGTAACCCAAGGGAAACACACTCACCATGCACGGAAACATGCACACACTCAAAAGCATGCTCACATGTATGGTAGTGGTAGGATTTATGTTTGCACACACTGTGGCCGCAAAGGCCATTTAGAAAAATTTTGTTTTGCTAAACATAACATGACTAATAAACATGTTTGGGTTCGCCCCGGTACTAACCCCAAAGGACCCAAAAAGATATAGGTACCAAAAGACACACCAAATTTAGTTGAAACAGGTGGGTCTTCATCCTCCAAGACTTAGGGGGAGACGGTGCGCGGGTGGTGGATGCATCAAAGCTTAAAGATCACATCGCGCTTGCATCACTATCATGGAGGCACCTATTTTGGAGAATACCCTCGGTTTGGTAATTTCTCCATTTAAAAAGTTTTTTTTTTGTTTATATACATATGCATAGGATTGTTAGTTTACTTTTGTGCTACATTGATATGTGTTAGTGTAAACTTACATTTCCTTCATGCCTGTGTATATGCCTTGTTCTAATTCATGTTATCTTGCTTTATGTCATTTTTTTTGTTGTGTCCACATGTCTAGTTTTGAACATATATCTATATTCACATTTTGTCAAAATTAAAATAAATATTTAAAATTCATATTTAAAGCAAATACATTAGAGATGGCAATTGCGCACCTCAACTCATATTTAGAGGAATCTCGAGGATGGAGTTCAGAACCCTTCACCGGGTATTCGGCTTCAACATCTCTAAACCTTTGTTTTTATATGGAAAATAAAAAGGAAAAATATTTGTGTAAATTTTGTTGATAATTATAACTAATTTAAATCATGTTTTAAAACCTTGTATGTTGAAAATATTCTTCTTATTATTTTCATACAATTTTAGATATTTTTTTGGGAGTCTTTGCTGCTGACAGGTTTTGGGCAAGACCGGCCGACCGGATCTGAGATCCGGCCGACCGACCTTGCCTGGAAGTATGCTTTTTACCTCTTCTCTGTAGCCGGCCGATCGGTGCGGTCGACCGTTTCATCTGTCAGAGCTCTCGGGTAATTTCGGCCGACCGGTGCGGTCGACCGTTTAGTCTGTCAGTGGTCTCGGGTATTTTCGGTCGACCGGACCGGTCGACCGGGCGACGGGAATCTGTCTTTTACCCACCCTATTTAAAACCCGATCTCTCTCTCTCTCTCTCTCTCATTTCTCACCGGCAACTCTTCTTCTCCCTCTCTCTAAAAACCCTAATCACCTCTTCCCACCTCAAATCCAACTTAAATCTTAGCTTCATACTCTCAAATCTTTGCTGGATCGTCTCTTTCAGGCCCGATCTACGTTCAATCTCAGGGATTTTTGGTTGTGGGTCCTTGATCTCTCTTCCATCAAGGTAAAAATATCATTTTTATTTAGATCTTGCTTTCCATCTTGTTGTTCATCCTAGTTTTGTCAAGATCTACCTTTCACCTAGATTAGATCAAGCCCCAATATTGTTTTTGACCTAGATCTTCATTTTAACCTAAAAGAAATTATGCCTAAAAGATCTAGAGCTGAGAAGGGAAAATCAGTAGTCCCTTCTTCTTCCTCCACCAGACCTAAACCTCCATTTGTTTCATATCTTGCTGAAAATCGGTATATCCTTCTTTCGAGGAGAACCATTATTTCTGGGAGATGTGTTGTCCTGCAAGATTTTGAGCACCTCAATATCCCACAAATTTTAAGGAATAATTCATTGGATCAGTTTATGGCTATTAGAGAACCCGTGTATACCTCACTCATACCTTACTTTTACACAAATCTTGCTTATGAGGGAAACCGGGTTAGGACTAGGGTCCTTGGGAGAGACATCGACATCCCTCTCCAACAATTTGCTGACCTTCTTCATCTCTCCTGTGAAGGAGCTGATGTGTATTCCTTTGATCTCCATGATTTTGAGTATCCGGCCGGTGAGTCTTCGCTCACCGCGTCCACCTTGCTCCACGGGGATGACAACCCCGGCTTAGTGAGGAATGAGGAGGTGAACAAATTCACACTCACCGCTCAAGTCCTCGCTAAATTTGTATTCTATAACATATTGCCCAAATCTGGTGAATACAGTCATGCTAGGGGTCCTGTTCCTCTGATTGTCTATTGCCTTCTGAAAGGCATTAAGATAAACATCCCCCAATTTATCATCTCTCACATGACCTCCGATCATGTCCGTGTCCCCACTAGGCATTTGCCTTATGGGATGCTTATCTCATATCTCCTAAAACAACTAGATTTTGATCTGTCCTCTGAGATACCCTCTGAACCCTCCGTGAACCTGAACAGCACTCTTTTGAAGAGGATGCAACCTAGGGTGCGTCATCCCGCCCCCGAGCAGCCTCTTATTCCTCCTGCTCATGTTCCAGGGTCTTCATCTGCCCCAGGGACTTCCTCTGCTCCAGGGCCATCCATTCCTTCAGACCTTCAGGCCTTTATTTCCTCTGAGCTTCGTACTCAGTTTCAGGAGCATCAGTCTTGGGTGATCGCTGAGATTCAGCAGCGACTTACCCAGATTTCTGCGGCGGATGCAGCACATCGCGCAGAGATGGACTCTCGTTATCAGGGACTTCGCAATGATATGTCCTATTTTGCTGATTCCATGCGATACATGGATTCGCAATTTAGTGCACTCTTTGTGAAGTACAACATGCTTGGTCCAGACCCCACGCCGTTTGCCCGACCGCTTCCTTCCTCCGGCCCTCCATTTCTAGCTAGGGCCCCTTCTGCTTCTTCAGCACCACAGCCAGGTGTTGCAGCTATTGATCCATAGGAGGAGGCTTCAGACGATGATGATGAGGATGATGATGAGGATGAGGAGATGGCTGCAGGTGATGATGAGGACGACGATGAGGAGGACGACGACGATGATGAGTGACTTCCCCTTTTGATGATGTCAAAAAGGGGGAGAGATATTCATGAGAGACTTCCTTGGGCTTATATTTTGTTGGCTTGTATTTTGTATTTTGTATTTTGTGTGTTGGACACATTTCGGTATTTTATTTCTGTTTAGTATTTTGGACATGTATTTGATGTTTGTGTGGACATGTGTCTTTACTTTTATGTCTTGGATGAACATGTGTTTATTTATGGCATGAGTTATCTTTTCTGGCATAGACATGTGTATGGTTGTTTATTATTTGTGTTATTTACCTATGCCTGAGTATCCTTTTATAATATGCATGTGTTGAGGGGGAGCTTCACTTGAAGTCTCCACCCAAAATATTTGTAATAACTATATATGTTTTGTCATCATCAAAAAGGGGGAGATTGTTGGCCCAAAGGCCATTAGCCCGATATTTTGATGATGACAAATCATATTTAGTTATATGTTTAACAATCTTGTTTAAAAGAATTTCAGGTTTAAAACAAGTTGATTTGACGGCTACACATCAAGACTCACAAGTTTGGACGCCGCTAAAGATTTGCATTCCCAAGCCCAGCACGGTAGAAAAGCTTCGGAATCAAAACATTGAAGAAAAGAACAAGATTTGTATTTTACTTTTATGTTTAGATATTTTGTCAAAACCTAGATGATAGAGGAAGATTATTTGGGATTGTCACTCACACACACACACACTTAGTTTTGCTTCATGGCTTCAAAACTATTTTTATTTCAGAATTTCTAACTTAGTTTTAGAAATACCATGTTTTGGAAAAACCGTTTTTAGAAAAACATTTTATCAAAAGGATTTTTACCAAAAATGATCTAACATGTTTGAGTGTTGATCTATAATCATACTCTTAGTTTTATTAGGTCTAGAACCTTATTTTCAAATCCTTAAACCAAAAATGTTTGAACCAAAAATTTCCTTTCCCATTTTTGGCAGACTCTGTTTAAACAGATCTGACAGTCTCCGGTCGACCGACCCAGTCGACCGACGTGCACGGCTGTGCATGTGTGCACGTCGGCCGACCGCTCGGGTCGACCGGGCACTTGTCAGTGCTCTCTGTTTATTTCGGTCGACCGAGTCGGCCGACCGTTTTCCCCCAACGGTCAGAAATATGACCGTTGGCGGTCGACCGGCCCGGTCGACCGTTAGCTGTCAGAAAGTCTGACAGACTCCAACAGCTCTATTTTCTGACAGATTTTTGTTAGGATCTCACCCCAACGAATCTCTTTAGCTGTTTTACCCTGTCTTTCATCCACTATATATAGTGGGTCATTTCAACATGATAAGACAACAATTTTTACAATATTTACAAGTTTTCAAAAGCATTTCTTTTTAGAAAAGATTTTCATCAAAGCCAAAATTTCCAAACACCTACTTGAAGCAAATCCCTCTACTTCACTCTAGTCATTTGCACTTCACAATCCCAAGTACTATCTCTACATATTGGTTATAGGATTGTGCTAAGTGAGCTTTTTGTGATCAAGTGTGATCAACTTTCTTCTTGAGCGAAGTTGTAGAGGCATCGGCCTCAAGCGAGCTAGTGTGCTCCAAGTGGTGTTGCGGCATCACGAGAGATAGGACAAGTGTGTCCTTGTATTAGAGATCCAGTGGGATCAACAATAGTGGAAATCCTTCAAGTGTGAAGGCGGGGACGTAGAGCGTGGCTCGAACCTCGGAACATATCCTCGTGTTTGCGTTTGCTCAAATTTCTCTAAACTCAATCTCTCTTTATTACTTGCTCTATTTATTGCCTTTTATCTTGCAAGCATTTTAATTTGAGCTTATTGTTTTAAATAGATTTTAATTCCGCATTATTGCCATATTTCATATAGCCATCACCTATTCACCCCCCCTCTAGGTGATTTCAATAAGTACATGTCCAAAATACTAAACAAAACACCATGTGTCCAACAACACAAAATACAAAATAGATAATACAGCCCAAGAAGTCTCTCATAAATATCTCTCCCCCTTTTTGACATCATCAAAGAAGGGGAAAATCTCTAAATCACTCATCACCATCATCATCCTCAGAATCGTCCTCCTCGGACGAGTCGTCCTCATCTCCTTCAGCCATCTCCTCATCACCATCATCATCATCCTCCTCATCATCATCTGAAGCCTCCTCCTCTGGATCGATCGCTGCAACACTTGGCTGAGGTGCTGGAGGAGCAGAAGGGGCCCTAGCTGGAAATGGAGGGTCGAAGGAAGGAAGCGGTCGGGCAAACATCGTAGGGTCTGGAGCTCGCATGTTGTACTTCAAGTAGAGAGCACCAAATTGCGAATCCATGTATCGCATGGAATCAGCAAAGTAGCACATATCGTTTCGAAGTCCCTGATAGTGAGTGTCCATCTCCTCGCGATGTACCGCTAACTCCGCAGAAATCTGGTTTTGGCGCTGCTGGATCTCAGCGGAAATCAAAGAATGATGCTCCTGGAACTGAGCTCGAAGCTCAGAAGAAATAAAGGACTGGAGGTCTGAGGGAATAGACGACCCTGGAGCAGAAGAAGATCCTGGAAGAGAGGAAGACCCTGGAACAAAAGTAGGAGGAATAAGAGGCTGCTCAAGAGCGGGATGACGCATCCCAGCTTGCATCCTCTTAAGAAGAGTGCTGTTCAGGTTTATAGAAGGGTCTGAGGGTCTCACAGAGGACAAGTCAAAATCAAGTTGTTTTAGAAGATAGGAGATTAGCATCCCATAAGGCAAATGCCTAGTGGGGACAAAAACATGATCTGAAGTCATGTGAGAAATGATGAACCTGGCAAAGTTTATCTTAATGCCTTTCAGAAGGCAATAGACAATTAGTGGGACAGGTCCTCTGGCGTGACTATATTCACCAAATTTGGGCAGAATGTTATAAAACACAAATTTAGCGAGAACTTGAGCGGTGAGTGTGAAGTTTCTCACCTCCTCATTCCTCACTAAGCCGGGGTTGTCATCCCCGTGGAGTAAAGTTGACACGGTGAGCGCAGACTCACCGGCCGGATACACAAAATCATGCAGGTCATAGGAGTATACATCAACTCCTTCACAGGAGAGATGCAGAAGCTCAGCAAAATCTTGGAGAAAGATATCTATGTCTCTTCCAAGAACCCTAGACCTAACCCGGTTACCCTCATAAGCAAGATTAGTGTAAAAGTATGGTATGAGTGAGGTGTACACGGGTTCTCTAATAGACATGAACTGATCCAAAGAGTTGTTCCTCAAAATTTGTGGGATATTAAGATGTTCAAAATCTTGAAGGACAACACATCTACCAGAAATAATAGTTCTCCCTGAAAGGAGGATATATCGATTTTCTGCTAGATCGGAAACAAAGGGAGGTTTGGTTTTGGTGGAGGAAGAAGAAGGGGCTATTGATTTTCCATTCTCGGATCTAGATCTTTTAGGCATAATTTTTTTTTTAGGTTGAAATGATAGATCTAGGTCAAAAGCAGAAAAATAACCAGATTAGGGCTTGATCTAGTCTAGATGAAAGAAAGATCTTGACAAAAATAGGATGATCAACAAGAGTGAAAGCAAGATCTAAAGAAAAATGAGGTTTTTACCTTAAAGGATGGAAGATCAAGAGCCCACAACCAAAAAACCTTGAGAATATACGTAGATCAGGCCTGAGACTGACGATCCAGGAAAGATTTGAGTGATCTAGGCAAGGATTTAGGTTGGATTGAGATGGGATGGAGTAATTGGGGTTTTTAGAGAAGAGGAAATGAAGAGTCGACGGAGAGAAATGAGAGAGATGAGAGATTTAGGGCTTTAAATAGGGTGGGTAAATGACAGATTCCCGTCGCTCGGTCGACCGGTCCGGTCGACCGAAAATACCCGAGAGCTCTGACAGACAAGTCGGGCGACTGCTCCGGTCGGCCGAAAATACCCGAGAGCTCTGACAGATAAGTCGGGCGACCGCTCCGGTCGGCCGGCAACAGAGAAGAATAAAAAAATCTTCCAGGCAAGGTCGGTCGGCCAAATCTCAGCTCCGGTCGGCCGGACTTGCCCAAAAACTGTCAGCAGCAAAACAAAACAAAAATTTATATAGTTTGAAAATATTTCAAATAATGTTTAAACATCTTTTAAACTTTATTAGCTATAATTATCAACAAAATTTACACAAATATTTTTACCTTTTTATTTTCCATATAAAACAAAGGTTTAGAGATGTTGAAGCCGAATACCCGGTGAAGGGTTCTGAACTTCTTCCTCGAGATTCCTCTAAATATGAGTTGAGGTGCGCAATTGCCATCTCTAAGTATTTGCTTTAAAATGTTTTAAATATTTATTTAGTTTTGACAAATCAAAAATACATATATAATTAAATCTAGACATGTGGACAAAAAAAATATGACATAAAACAAGATAGCATATACACAAGCATGATGGAAATGTAGGTTTACTCTAACACATATCAATGTAACACAATGGTAAACTAACAATCCTATGCATATGTATATATAAACAAAATAAAACTTTTAAATGGAGAAATTACCAAACCAAGGGTATTCTTCAAAATAGGTGCCTCCATGATAGTGATGCAAGCGCGATGTGATCTTTGAGCTTTGATGCATCCACCACGCGGGCACCGTCTCCCCCTAAGTCTTGGAGGAAGAAGACCCACCTGTATCAACTAAGTTTGGTGTGTCTTTTGGTACCCATATCTTTTTGGGTCCTTTGGGGTTAGTACCGGGGCGAACCCAAACATGTTTATTTGTTTTATTAAGCTTAGCAAAACAAAATTTTTCTAAATGGCCTTTGCGGCCACAATGAGTGCAAATATAAATCCTACCACTACCATACATGTATGCATGCTTATGTGTGTGTGCATGTTTCCGTGCATGTTGATGGTGAGTGTGTTTCCCTTGGGTTACTCCTTTGGGAAATTTAGAAGCAAATTTATTTAAATCAAATGCATATTTTTTAAGAGTTGAATCTAAAACATCAACCCGTTTTTGAATTTCAATAAAATCATTTTTATTACATGAAGAAATAGAAGTTTTTCCTTTAGTGGATATTTTATATTTATCAAAATCGATTTTTAATTTTTCAAAATCATTAGCTAAATCATTTTTCTCTTTTTCAACAATATTAATTTTATCTGTCAAGGAATCATTTTCTCTTTTTAATTTCTTATTATGAGATTGCGAAATCTCATACCTATGTTGTAGTTCTTCAAAGAATTGAGCTAATTCATCCATAGTCAATTCATCATCTTCTATGGAGTTGTCGAGAATTACCTTAGAAGCATCATCTCCATGTGCCATAAAGCACATGTGTGCGACGTCGTTCTCCTCCTCGGATTCCGACTCCGTATCGTCCCACGTGGCCACCATTGCCTTCTTCTTCTTTGGGCCGATCTTGGAGGTGGTAGCTTGGAGAGCGGGGCAATCGGCAATGAGATGTCCGATCTTCTTGCAATGGAAGCAAGGACCGGGCTCCTCTCTTTTCCTTTCAAATCTTCCTTGAGGTTTCCCTCTTCGGAAGTTGCTTTGCCTCCCTTTCTTGTAGAACATTTTGCCCACCTTCCGGATGAGCATCGCAAAGTCCTCATTGTAGTCTTCCGATGAGTCTTCCTCGTCATGGTTGGTTAGAGTGGATTTGAAAGCGAGGGCTTTCTTCTTTGGCGCCTCCCTTTCTTCTCTAACTTTCATCTCCATCTCATGGGTCTTGAGATTTCTGATGAAGCCGGAGAAGTCCATCTCCTCCCGATCGTTGAGCTCCTTGAGGGTTGTTGCCTTGACTTCCCAAGCTTTGGGAAGAGCTCTAATGACCTTCTGAATCTTTTGGTCATTATTGATCGCATCACCTAAAGAAGATAAAGCATTTGTTATTTTGGTGAAACGAGTGAGCATGTCATCAATGCTCTCATTCTCAAGCATGTAAAAGTTCTCATATTGAGAACGAAGCAAGTCAATTTTGGATCTCTTGACTTGTGACGTTCACTCATGAGTCACAATTAAAACATTCCACACTTCATATGCGGATTTACAATTTATGATGCGTGAGAGGTCATCTTCATTAAGGGCTTGGGTTAATGCATATTGAGCCCTAGCATTGGCCTCACAGTCCTTGGTGGTGTCCTCGGACCATGATCTCTCATCGGTGAGAGGTTCTACAAATTCTTTAGTTATGGCCCTAGCTACCCTAACTCCTAGGGACTTAAGGAAAAGGTTCATCTTGACCTTCCAAATGGGGAAGTTCAAGCCATCAAATTTGGGTGGGGACTTGATGCTAGAAAAATCAATTGAAGCCATGGATAATGAATAAGATGCACAACAAATGAAGAATGCAACAAAATAATATAGCCAAATACAAGGATCTCCCTAAGGTGGTTAAACCAAATAGTAGGGTTAGGCTCTGCTACCAATTGAAATCACCTAGGGGGGGGTGAATAGGTGATGGCTATATGAAATATGACAATAATGTGGAATTTAAATCTACTTAAAACAATAAGCTCAAATTAAAACACTTGCAAGATAAAAGGCAGTAAGTAAAGCAAGTAATAAAGAGAGATTGAGTTTAGAGAAATTTGAGCAAACGCAAACACGAAGATATGTTTCCGAGGTTCGAGCCACGCTCTACGTCCCCGCCTTCACACTTGAAGGATTTCCACTATTGGTGATCCCACTGGATCCTCAATACAAGGACACACTTGTCCTGTCTCTCGGTGTCGCTACAACACTTTGAAGCACACCCGCTCAATTGAGGCCGATGCCTCTACAACTTCTCAAATGAAGAAAACTTGATCACACTTGATCAAAAAGCTCACTTTGCACAATCCTATAACCAATATGAAGGAGATGATACTTGGGATTGTGTAGTGCAAAAGGACTAGAGAGAAGTAGAGGATTGCTTCAAAAATGTGTAGGGAATTTTTGGCTTTGGAGAGAAAATCTTTTCTAAAAAGAAAAACTAAAGTGTTTGGCTTGGAAATAATTTTCTTGCTTAAAAATCTTTTCTATATTTCAAAATCTTGTATCTTATCATGTTGAAATGACCCACTATTTATAGTGGAAGAAAAACAGGGTAAACAGCTTAAGAGATTCGTTGGGGTGAGATCCCAACAAAATCTGTCAGAAAATAGAGCTGTTGGAGTCTGTCAGACTTTCTGACAGCTAACGGTCGACCGGGCCGGTCGACCGCCAACGGTCATATTTCTGACCGTTGGGGGAAAACGGTCGACCGACTCGGTCGACCGCAGCTCTGCATAAAAGAGGAACTCTAACGGTCGGCCGACCCGGTCGACCGAAATAAACAGAGAGCACTGACATAGTTCCCGGTCGACCGGGGCGGTCGGCCGACGTGCACACATGCACAGCCGTGCACGTCGGTCGACTGGGTCGGTCGACCGGACTCTGTCAGATCTGTTTATTCAGAGTCTGCAAAAAGGAAAAGATGTTTTGGTTCAAACATTTTGTTTAAGGATTTGAAAACAATATTCTAGGTCTTATAAAAACTTAGAGTTTGATCATAGATCTACCCCTAAACATGTTAGATCATTATTTGGTAAAAATCCTTTTTGATAGAATGATTTTCTAAAACTGGTTTTTCCAAAACATGGTATTTCTAAAAAACTAAGTTAGAAATTCTGATATAAAAATTGTTTTGAAGTCATGAAGCAATACTAAGTGTATGTGAGTGACAATCCCAAGTATTCTACCTCTATCATATAGGTTTTGACAAAATATCTAAAAGATAAAAAGTAAATTACAAATCTTGAATCTTTTTCTTTTATGTTTGATCCCGAAGCTTTTCTACCGTGCAAGGCTTGGGAATCCAAATCTTTAGCAGCGTCCAAATTGTGAGTCTTGATGTGGAGCCGTCAAATCAACTTGTTTTAAACCTGAAACTCTTTTAAACAAGATTGTTAAAAACATAACTAAATATGTTTTGTTATCATCAAAATATCGGGCTAATGGCCTTTGGGCCAACACTTTCATCCTCGCCTATTCCCAATAAATTCCAAGTCTTAGGTAATTTTCCTCCTCTTCCTTATGCCATGACTCTTCAAACGCCTTCTGCCAAAATTCAAAACACATCACGCCCTCAGTCAACATCTGATTCATCTCCTTATTTCACCAAAAGGAATTCAGAACATCTACTCCTTACCACCTTTACTGAAATTCCTGATTACAAAACCCTCTCCTCATTTGTTAGTAAAATCCTACCTTCTGGTTGTCAATGGATTCCAGACGACCCACTCAAAACTCAACGATATTATGAACTTGTTCTCGTTGACTCTGGCTCTATTGAGCTTATCATTCTATGGACAAAAACAATCCCGACAGAATCTCTTATTCAAAATGCATCATCAAAAGAGTAATCAAACCGACAGAATGGGCATCCTATGCTACAATGAAGGATTTTATAGTCAATTACATTCCAAAAGGTTACTCCTATCATGATTATCGGATGGCCTGGTATCGCGCATTCCTCTACAGACCATTTGATCATTCATGGTTTTTTTACCTTTCATTCAAACTGTCAAGAAGCTTTTCCAATTTGGTTCTATGAGTGGTGGCATTCATACGGACCCACAACAGATATTCTACCACCAGCAATACTCAAAGGCTTCAATCCCTACCTACTCAAAGCCAAAGGACTACACTATGTCAAGACAGTATAGTTCTACAGAGAATTCAAGGTTCCATGGATTTTCTGTTGGAGTTACAGAGTTGCTCAACATTATAGTATTGCCGACAAATTTCCTATGAGTCTCTTCCGAGAATTCAAAATTAAATGGTGGGACAAATTTAATCAAGCTCTCTGTTTGGACACAACAGTTACTGAATTCCTCGCCACCGGCAAAAAACTCCAACATCATATTCAACAAATTGCCAAGCAAACGGATCCTTCTACTACTCCAAAATCCAACTCCAAAACCCCAGTTCAACTCCCAGATGACTCTGATTCAGAAGACGAATTCCAACAGTTCTTACAATTCCAAAAATTTAAGAAGATGCAGAAGCAACTCAACCGTTCCCGGGCAAACTCCACAACATCCTCCACCTCCACCGATCCCATTGGTGGCCAAGATCCCTTTGATATGTAAAAAGAGAGAGAGAGAGAGAGAGAGAGAGAGAAGAAAGAGACACTTTTCTGCAGATTCCACCATCAGAAGGCAGAAGACAAAGCACTCACCACAAGAAGACAAAATACTGTCACTCATCACAAGATGACAAAAGCAGACAGCATCTCCAGCTCAAAAGCATCACCCGATTCCACAGCATCGCCAGATCAAAAGCAAAAGAAGAAAATGACAACGCACTTATCTTTCCAGCTCAAAAGTAAATCCACTCACCGGCAATAATTCAAAAATGATAGAGGAGACTTGACGGAAAGTAGATTCCTTACCTCAAAGAACGTGACGCACTCGCCCAAAAGCAGATGCCTTCAAGAAGGACAGCTTATCCCTCAATCATGCAGGACAGCTCATCACCTCCAGAATCATCCACACACTCTATAAATCAGAGTCTCCTTCATTCGTCAAAGGCAGAGTGAAAATAACAATCAGCAATTAAGCCATAAATTCATCAGTCCTCAACCAACCTTCTTCAACTACCATCTTCACCTAAACCTTTCAAACTGTATTCCTACCTTATCCTGTATCCAGTTTCAAAAGTCATAGTATCAAGACAAGCCTTGTAAGTTCATATTCCATTTATAATTTATCTCTTCAAAATAATATTTCATCCTTTGTTAATACTGTGTGGTTGTCGATTAATACTTCCACAACAAGATTGCATTGTGCACCTCTAACTCTTATCAAGAGGAATCACGAGGAAGAAGTTCAGAATCCTTCACCGGTTATTCGGCTTCTAATCTTGTTCGAAGTGATCGTTTTTGTTTCCTTTTTCATATAATCATCTTAAACTTACTCCTGGGTTTATTTTGGTATCAGAGCGAAAATAGCAATCAGCAATTAAGCCAGAAATTCCTCAGACCTCAACCAACCTTCTTCAACTACCATCTTCACCTAAACCTTTCAAACTGTATTCCTACCTTATCCTGTATCCAGTTTCAAAAGTCATAGTATCAAGACAAGCCTTGTAAGTTCATATTCCATTTGTAATTTATCTCTTCAAAATAATATTTTATCTTTTGTTAATACTGTGTGGTTGTCGATTAATACTTCCACAACAAGATTGCATTGTGCACCTCTAACTCTTATTAAGAGGAATCACGAGGAAGAAGTTCAGAACCCTTCACCGGGTATTCGGCTTCTAATCTTGTTCGAAGTGATCGTTTCTGTTTCCTTTTTCATATAATCATCTTAAACTTACTCCTGGGTATATGTATATATAGGTATATATATAGGTATATATATATCTGTGTGTGTGTGTATATATATATACACACACACACACACATAGGTATATATACCTATACTATATATATATATATATATATATATATATATATATATATATATATATATATATATATATATATATATATAACCTATATACCTATAATATATATATATATATAATATATATATATATATATATATATATACATATACCTATATATATATATATATATATATATATATATATATATATATATATATATATACATATATACATATATATAGGTATATGAAGGTAATTAGTAGTATTATATATATATATATATAAACTATGTAATACCATCCAAAACCCTTGAAAACCATGTTTTCCTCCCGTTTGATCCCTATTCGGCTCCCAATAAGGCCTAGTTTAGGCCAATCGGGACAGAAAGTTGACTTTTTGTAAAACTTTCCAATAAAAACTAGAAACTAGTTTAATAGTAGTAATTATACATGAAAACTATGTATTACTATTCCCGACTCTTAATATCTCATTTTTTGCTTGTTTGGACCCAATCAGCTCTCATAAGGCCTAGTTAAGACCAATCGGGGCTGAAAACTTGACTATTTGTCAAACTTCTCAATTAACATTAGAATAAGGTTAATTAGTAGTAATTATACATAGGAACTATGTAATACCACTCTTGGCTCTTTAAACCAGGTTTTCTCCCTGTTTAGGCAATATTCGGCTCTTATAAGGCCTAGTTCAGGCTGACCGGACTGAAAGTTTGACTTTTGATTAAACTTTTCAATTAAGACTAGAAACAAGTTTAATTAGTAGTAATTTTACAAAAAAAACTGTATAATACTACTCTCGTCTCTTGAAAATCATGTTTTCCTCCTGTTTGGGCCCTATTTGCTCTTATAAGGTCTGGTTCAGTTCAATCGTGGCTAAAAGTTTGACTTTTAGTCAAACTTCCAACTTAAGGATAAAAACAAGTCTAATTAGTAGTAGTTATATATAGAAACTATGTGATACTACTCTCGGCTCTTGAAAACCATGTGTAACACCCGTTTGGGCCTTATTCTGCTCTTATAAGGCCTACTTCAGGCCAATCGGGACTGAAAGTTTGACTTTAGGTCAAACGTCCTAATTAATATTAAAAATAAGGTTAATTAGCAGTAATTGTACATAGAAACTATGAATTACCACTCTCAGCTCTTGAAACCATGTTTCCTTCCTGTTTGGGCCCTCGGCCCTTGTATGGTACTCAGGCCAATCGGGGCTGAAAGTTTGACTTTAGTCAAACTTTCAAATTAAGGTTAATTAGAAATAAGGTTGGACTTTTTGCTGAACTTTTCAATTCACATTAGAAATAAGGTTAATTAGCACCAATTGTACATTGAAACTATGCAATACTACTCCTAGCTCTTTAAAATCATATTTTCTCTCCGTTAGGTCATATTCAGCTCATGTAAGGCTTAGTTCAGGCCAATCGGGAATGAAAGTCTGACTTTGATTAAACTTTCCAATTTAGACTAGAAACAAGTTTAAATAGTAGTAACTGTACATAAAAACTATGTAATACTACGCTTAGTTCTTGAAAATCGCATTTTCTCCCCGATTGGGCCTTTTTCAGCTCTTATAAGGCCTAGTTCAGGCCAATCAGGGCTGAACATTTGACTTTTGGTCAAACTTTCAAAATAATACTAGATGATAAAATAGCAGTAATTTTACATAGAAACTATGTAATACAACTCTCAGCTCTTGAAAATCATGTTTTCCTCCGATCTGGTCGCTTTTTAGCTCTTATATGGCCTAGTTTAGGTCAATCGGGGCTAAAAATTTGAGTTCTTAAAAAAAATCCAAATTAACAATAGAAACAAGTTTAATTAATTGAAATTATATATAAAAACTATGTGATATAACTCTCGGCTCTTGAAACCATGTTTTCTCCCTGTCTGGGCCCTAATTGGCTCTTATAAGACCAGTTCAGGCCAATTGGGGTTGAAAGTTTGACTTTTAGTTAAACTTCCCAATTAAAATTAGACCGTAGGTTATTTAGTAGTAATGTATATAGAAACCATATAATACCACTTTAAGCTATTGAAAACCATATTTTCTCCCATTTTGGCCCTATTACGCTCTTATAAGACCTAGTTCAGGCTAATAAGAGATGAAGATTTGACTTTTGGTCAAACTTCTAAATTAAACTTGAAACAAGTTTAATTAGTAGTAATTATACAAAATTACAATGTAATACTACTCTCGGCTCGTAAAAACTGTATTTTCTCCCCGTTTGGACCCTATTCAGCTTTGATAAGGCCTAGTTCAGGCCAATCAGTACTTTAAAGTTTGACTTTTGGTCAAATTTCTCAATCAATATTAGAAACAAGGTTAATTAGTTGTACTTATACATAGAAACTTTGTAATACCATTGACGGCCCTTGAAAACCATGTTTTTCTCCTATTTGGTCCTTGACTCAGCTCTTATAAGGCCTCGTTCAGGCCAACAAGAGGCTAAAAGTTTGACAAAAGTCAAACTTCCAGATTAAAACTAGAAACAAGTTTAAGTAGTAGTAATTATATATAACACTATGAAATACTACTCGCGGCTCTTTAAAATCAAGTTTACTCCCTGTTTACGCCATATCCGGCTCCTAGTTCAGGCCAATCGGGGTGAAAGTTTGACTTTTGATCAAACTTCCCAAATAAGACTAGAAACAAGTTTAATTAGAAGTAAATATATATAAAAACTATGTAATACGACTCCCGTCTCGGGATAATCATATTTTGTCCCTGTTTGGGCCTTATTCGTATCTTATAAGGCCTAGTTCAAGCCAATCGGGGTTAAAAGTTTGACTTTTGTTCAAAATACCCAATTAACACAAGAAATAAGGATAATTAGCAGTAATTGTGCATATAAACAAGTAACACTACTCTCAGCTCTCGAAACTATTTTTTCCTCCAGTAGAAACAAGATTAATTAGTTACATAGAAAATATATAAATGCCACTCTCAGCTCTTGAAAATTATGTTCGTCTTTTGTTTGGGCCTTATTTGACTCTTACAAGGCCTAGTTCAGGCCAATAAGGGCAGAAGGTTTGACTTTGGGTCAAACTTCCGAATTAAGTCTAGAACAAGTTTAATTAGTAGTAATTATATAAAAAAAATATGTAATACCACTTTCGCCTTTTAAAACCTGTATTTTCTTCCAGTATGGACCCTATTCAGCTCTTATAAGTTTTAGTTCAGGCCAATCATAGCTGAAAGTTTGACTCTTCGTTAAACTTCTCAATTAACTCTAGAAACAAGATTAATTAGTAGTAATTTTACATAGAAATTATGTAATACCATTCACAACACTTACAACCCATGTTTTCCTCCCGTTTGGTCCCATTTTGACTCTTATAAGGCCTAGCTCTCATCAATCGAGGTTGAAAGTTTGACTTACAGTCAACCTTCAAAATTAAAAATAGAAAAAGTTTAATTTATAGTGGTTATTGATTGGTAGTGAAAAGTGCATTTATCATCATATTTACCATCACATTTTCATATTTATTCATTTAATTCTGCACATTTATTAATAATTTGTAATTTATTGTGTGCAGGCCTCGAATTCTTATTTTTATAATAAATAAAGCTTAAAGAGCCCAAAAGCCCATATTTGAAGCCCAAGAGTCAAAGTGCAAATATCAATTGTCAAAATTGCAAATACACAAGGGCCAAAGTTGCAAATACAAAGAAGAGGGAAGGATAGACTTCTATTCAACCCTAAACACTTGCAGGATGAGGATAAAAGCTAAAATAAGAGAAGGAAATTCGTGGAAAAGATTTGGGATCTAGGTAACTTGATTCCCAAGTTATATCCAAATCTAAAGATTAAGAGCCAGGATGTAATTTCTAGAAGGATAAACCCAGATGGACGGACCAGAGAAGGCCACGCGCCAAAGCGCGTGGAATTTGGCTACAAAAGTGCCGCGTTTCCGCGGCAAATTCCCATTTCCGCGGCATTTCTGACGAGTCTGGGGATCAGCTTTCATGGGAGAGTTGTATTGGGACTCTACCTCCTTCTGCTCCTATAAATACCCCCTGCAGTGCAACGTACAGAGCGTCCAGAGGCGAGCCAAGGGCCAAAAGCTAGGGTTTTTAGTTTCTAGGTTAGATTTTCTCTTCTTTTTATTTTCAAGAGAGAGAGAGAGGCTTATATTGAGCGTGATACCGATGTACCCTTCCTCTTCTCTGCATTTGTATTCAGCAATAAAGGTAATTATTTTTCTTTTGTTCATTGTTCTTATATTTATTTTTCTTTTTGTTTTCCTTTCTTTTCTCTGTGATCTCTTGTGGTTGTTGATAAACATGCAAGTGAACTCCGAGCAAGTATAACTAAACTACGTGAGAGCCAACGATAGTTCATGAAAACGTTCTCTACTTCCAAGCTTCGCATCACTTCGTTCTTGATATGCTTGATGATATAATGTGCACAAGGACTGGCTCGAGTTTATGATCTATGCGTTGATCGTCTCCTAAGCAAGGTAGAACATGTAAGGTTTTCACGTTTTTCTTCAACCAAACTCAAGTAAGTATTCTTATCATAACTCATCTCCATATTCTTTTTCGACCATTGTAAATACCGCTATCTTTCTAACTTAACTAATAAAATAAAAACTTTAGAGAAACTTGCTTAACGCTTCCATCGCAGTCCCTCCCTGAGGATCACGACCCGCATAGCCTTGCTACCGCGGATTAGTATTGAGAACTTGCACAACCTTTTATTCTTAAATCTAATTGTTTATTTTCGTGTGCAGGAAATCTCAGTCAACAAATTGGCGCCGTTGCCGGGGAGGGACGGTAAGTTTATCTCTAAAACAAAAATTTAATTTTTAACTAATTCTTTATTCTTTTCTGTTTGCAGGTTTGGAGAACAGGAAACAGAAATACAGCAGCAGCAGTGGACATATAGCTCCTCTGTGCCTCTGCCCTCGAAGGCAGAGCATCAGAGACTACTGTATTGCCGCGGATCCGCGGCCATAGCCGCGGGAACGCGCGGCAACAGTAGAGGATTACTCACTGAAATTTTTGCAGGATTCTGCAAATTGCAAATACGTTTTCTGCTCTGTTGGGTTTGTTCTGTGATAAACCTGTATACTGCTAATTAATTCAACAGTAAATTATTTGTGTTAAAGATAAAATTGATTAGACGTTTGCATATTAGGCACGTGTCTTTTCAATTCCTTTATTTTTACTGTGAAGAGTGCTGGAGAAGCAAGGTACGTACGCATTGCATGTAGAATAGGACTCATCTCTGGTTGATTTTCTGCTTTGAGTGAATCTTATCTACTTATCTTGTACACTTGCACTAATTCATCTTAAGGGCATAAACCATTAACAAGATAAGGTGGGGATTTCATCACCCTTCCTTAGCCCAAAAATCATATCCCAAGCACTCACTAACCAAGCCTAACTTAAAAATTAGTAGACGTTGGCCCTAGGGACACTCGGACTCAATTAGGAGATTATCCTAAGGGGGAACGGTGTTGGAAGTTGACTCCTGCCAAATCAGTGTCTAGGAAGGGGATTGAGGGCCGAAAGCCCGAAGTGTGGTGGTTATTTAATTAAGGAACGTCTTTGACGGAAAACCTCCCACCACTCTTGCCCCGGCCTGGCTGATTAACTTGTGGTCAAAGTCTACACCCTACCTCCCGTGGACAGTCTAACCAGTTAGGAGTCGTCTAGGTCTAGGTCTACCCTAACTTAGGTTAGAAATTTTTCTTTTTTGTTTTGTTTTTTTTGGTTTTGTTTTCTTTGTGTGATATGGCCTATAACAATAATTTTTCAATTTTAATGAGGATCCATATTATACACCAACCTCTTTTTCGGATATTACCAACCCGGCATATCATAACTCTAACCAGCCTAGTGTGCCAGATTGGTCTTATCCGAATCATTACATGCCCCAGTCCCAATACTATGAACAAGATTGGAATAATCATCACTACTCTTCACAGAGTCAATGGGGATTCAACACCCCTGAGCCATATGGTCAACCATCTGTTCAACCATTATCTTCATATACGTCTTTCCCACATCACCAAGGTTTCAGTCCTCCATTGATCTATTCGATGGGTTAGAAGAAAAAGTGGATCGGTTGCAAGATACAATGAATGATCAAATTTCTAGACTTTCAAACATTCTTGAGCATCTTGATAGGAACCAAGAATCATTCTATTTAGAAGACCTTGATCAAAATTCATTTCATCACATCAATATGAACTTGCTCAATCCCAATCCTTGGACAAATTGGCTAGTTTTAATTTCAATGAGATTGAATTAGATTATGAATGTGAACCCGATCCCCAACTTTGCGATTCAGTTTCCATCTTCGAATCTATGTTGACTCCGGTATCCTTACCCAATTTGGACCAATTTTCTGAGCCAACATTTACTCCCATACCCATAGATCATGAAATTGAATCACCCATTTTTGATGATCATATTGAACTTGACCAATTGTGCAATTTTGAAAGTCCAATGGAAAAATTGGCAAGTTCCCATTTTTATGAGATTGAAACTAATGAGATATGTGACCTAGATTCCCAAATCTATGATCAAGTTCAAATTCCCGAATCATTATTGACTCCTGTTTTGTTACCCGACTTAGGTAATATTTTAGAGTCAGTTTTGATTCCCACACCTATCATTCCTGAACTTGAATCACCAACATTGAGTCACATTCCATTGTGGGAAAATGATTGTAGACTTGAGTTTCAATTTCTTGACTTGGACCCACTTCTTGATCCTAGCCCGACTCCTGAACCTTTACTTGATTTGAGTTTCTTTCCTGAGTCGGTATTAGATCCTGAACCTATCATTCTTAAGTCCAAGTCAACCATTTTACCAAGTCACATTCTTTTGTGTGGACATAGGTATAGACCATGACTCTGTGATGATTTTCCAGGACTGGTCATGTAAAGGGAGTAAGTTTACGAGAGGATCTTCCATGATCCTATTCATTCTGGGGACTGTAAATATGTAAATAAAAAAGAGGTCAATAAAGGTAGGTCCCGTGAACTACCACGTTATCTTGTTTGGGCCGCATTTCGTGGACCAATTAGACCACCTCCGGAACCACCACCCTAAGGTAACTTCCGCCATCCCTTGTTCTGTTTCATGCATATATGCATTCATCATACATTGAGGACAATGCATGAGATAAGTGTGGGGGGGGGCTTTACTAACATACTAACATAAGTAGACACTAACAAAATTTGCTAATAAAAAAAAAAAAGAAAAAAATTTTAAAAAAAAAAATGTTATAAAAAGGACAGTATTTTGACTTATTTTTTTTAAGAAACCTAAGTTAGTTTTAAGGATTAGGAAAATCATGATTAGGATTTCTAAAAACTTGGTCAAAATAAATAAATTGTTGAATTTTTAGGTATAGGAGGAGAAATTGAATAAGTAGTTAGTCTTAATTTTTACCTTAATGAAATGTGCATACCAAATGCATATCTATGATTCTAAGACAAAGACCTTGTGCCTCATAAAAAAAAAATAATAAAAAAAAAAATATCACCAATTAAGCTGATACATGTGCCTCAAGAAGCATAAGTATTCATGCCTAAAGGTGAGTAAATAAAATAAAGTCCTTAGTTTTGGGGCCTAGTTCACTCGAATTTGAGTCCGCGGGGTGTTTTTCTCACCTGGTGCCCTAAAGCCAACCGGTTTGGGAGTCATCGACTTTAAGTTCGTTACATGGGTGGATTAGAAAGCCTAAGAAGACTAAGAAATATAATATATGTATTAACACATCTAATAATCAATTAGTTAGGTATGAGGGCCTCAAGAAGCCTTGATGCTTACACGAAAGAAAATTAGATGCGTTATACATATTAAAAAAATAAAAATAAAAAAAAAAGAAAAAAAAATATATATAAAGAGGCATGAGAGTCCAAGTTAAGGAATTCCTAGTAAAAAATAAGGATGCATATGATTTTGGTAACGAAAAAGACTATATTAGAAATTCAATTTTAATTCTTACCTAAAATGGAAAACAATTAACTTTATTAAGACTAAGTTTAAAGAATGAATAAAAATGAGGATCCTAAAACTTATAGACTACTTAGTCTCTTCAAATATAATTCAAATATTTTTCTTTTTATGGATTTTGTGGGTGTAATCCGCTGAAAACCCTCACGAGACAACACTCGTCCTCTAGGGTAACCTAGAGGTTTAACGGCTTGTTGCACGTGCTAAGTGCAATCGTGATTCCTACGAAAGTGAGTTAGGTTAGATTAACTTTTCATTTCTTTTTCTTTTTCTTTGTTTTTACTCGAGGACGAGCAAAAAGATAAGTGTGGGGGTGTGATTGGTAGTGAAAAGTGCATTTTTATCATCATATTTACCATCACATTTTCATATTTATTCATTTAATTCTGCACATTTATTAATAATTTGTAATTTATTGTGTGCAGGCCTCGAATTCTTATTTTTATAATAAATAAAGCTTAAAGAACCCAAAAGCCCATATTTGAAGCCCAAGAGTCAAAGTGCAAATATCAATTGTCAAAATTGCAAATACACAAGGGCCAAAGTTGCAAATACAAAGAGAGGGAAGGATAGACTTCTATTCAACCCTAAACACTTGCAGGATGAGGATAAAAGCTAAAATAAGAGAAGGAAATTCGTAGAAAAGATTTGGGATCTAGGTAACTTGATTCCAAGTTATATCCAAATCCAAAGATTAAGAGCCAGGATGTATTTCTAGAAGGATAAACCCAGATGGACGGACCAGAGAAGGCCACGCGCCAAAGCGCGTGGAATTTGGCTACAAAAGTGCCGCGTTTCCGAGGCAAAATTTCCCATTTCCGCGGCATTCTGACGAGTCTGGGGATCAGCTTTCATGGGAGAGTTGTATTGGGACTCTACCTCCTTCTGCTCCTATAAATACCCCCTGCAGTGCAACGTACAGAGCGTCCAGAGGCGAGCCAAGGGCCAAAAGCTAGGGTTTTTAGTTTCTAGGTTAGATTTTCTCTTCTTTTTATTTTCAAGAGAGAGAGAGAGAGAGGCTTATATTGAGCGTGACACCGATGTACCCTTCCTCTTCTCTGCATTTGTATTCAGCAATAAAGGTAATTATTTTTCTTTTGTTCATTGTTCTTATATTTTATTTTTCTTTTTGTTTTCCTTTCTTTTTCTCTGTGATCTCTTGTGGTTGTTGATAAACATGCAAGTGAACTCCGAGCAAGTATAACTAAACTACGTGAGAGCCAACGATAGTTCATGAAAACGTTCTCTACTTCCAAGCTTCGCATCACTTCGTTCTTGATATGCTTGACGATATAATGTGCACAAGGACCGGGCTCGAGTTTATGATCTATGCGTTGATCGTCTCCTAAGCAAGGTAGAATATGTAAGGTTTTCACGTTTTCTTCAACCAAACTCAAGTAAGTATTCTTATCATAACTCATCTCCATATTCTTTTTCCGACCATTGTAAATACCGCTATCTTTCTAACTTAACTAATAAAAATAAAAACTTTAGAGAAACTTGCTTAACGCTTCCATCGCAGTCCCTCCCTGAGGATCACGACCCGCATAGCCTTGCTACCGCGGATTAGTATTGAGAACTTCGCACAACCTTTTATTCTTAAATCTAATTGTTTATTTTCGTGTGCAGGAAATCTCAGTCAACAGTTATACATAATAACTTTTTAATACTAATCTCAGCTCATAAAAACCTCATTTTCTCCCCTTTTAGGCCCTATTTAGCTCTTATATAGCCTAGTTCTGACTAATCCATGTAGAAAGTTTAAACTTTTGTTAACTTTCAATTAACACTAGAAAAAGGTTGATTAGTAGTAATTGATATATAAATTACGTAATACTACTTCTGGCCTTTGAGAATCATATTTTCTCCCTGTTTGGGCCCTATTCGGCTCTTATAATGCGTAGATAAGGCCAATCAGGGCTCAAAATTTGACTTTTGGTCAAACTTCTAGATTAAGACTACAAACTAGTTTAATTAGTCAAAATTGTACATAGAAACTATGTAATACTATTCCCACCACTTCAAAACAAGTTTTCTCTCCCGTTTAGGTCATATTCGGCTCTTATAAGGCCTAGTTCATGCCAATCGGAGTGAAAGTTTGACTTTTAATCAAACTCCCTAATTAATACTAGAAACAAGGTTAATTAACAATAATTATACATCGAAGAAATGTAATACCACTTTTTGCTCTTGAAAATCATGTTTTCCGCCCGTTTGAGTCCTGTTTGGCTCTGATGAGCCTAGTTCAGTCAATTGGGGCTGAAAATTTCACTTCTAGTCAAGCTTTCAAATTAAAAATAGAAACAAGTTTAATTTAGTAGTAGTTATGCATAGAAACTATGTGATATTACTCTCGACTCCTGAAAATCATATTTTCCTCCTGTTTGGGTCCTATTTGGCTCTTATAATGCCTCATTCAAGCCAATCAGGGCTGAAGGTTTGACTTTTAGTCAAACTTTCTAATTAAGAATAGAAACAAATTTAATTAGTAGTATTTATAAATAAAACCTATTTAATACTACTCTCGGCTCTTGAAAACATGTTTTCTCACTTTTAGGCCCTATTCGGTTTTTATAAAGCCTCGTTCAGGCCAATCGGGCTGAAAATTTGACTTTTAGTCAAACATTCAGATTAAGGTTAGAAACAAGTTTAATTAATAGTAATTGTATATAAAACTATGTAATACTTTTCCTGGCTCTTTAAAGACATATTTTCTCTTTGTTTAGGCCCTATTAGACTCTTATAAGGCCTACTTCAGGCTAGTCAGGGTTAAAAATTTGACTTTTGATCAATCTTTCAAATTAACTACAGAGATAAGTTTAATTTATAGTAGTTATATATAAACTACGTAACACTACTCCTAGCTCTTGAAAACCTCAATTTCTCCCATTTAGTCCCTATTAACTCTTAAATGGCATTAGTGCACGCTTATCGGGGCTGAAATTTGAGTTTTGGTCAAACTTCCAATTATCAAACATCCAATTAACACTAGAAAAAAGGTTATTTAGTAGTAATTGCATATAGAAACTACTTAATACCACTCACGGCTCTTGAAAACCATATTTTTTTCTATTGTTTGGATCATGTTTGGCTCTTATAATGCCCAGTTGAGGCCAATCAGGGCTGAAGATTTCACTTTTGGTCAAACTTCCCTATTAAGAATAGAGACAAGTTTAATTAGTAGTAATTTTACATGAAAACTATGTAGTACAACTCCTGGCTCTTGAAAAGATGTTTTCTCCCTATTTTGAGCCCTATTCAGCTTTCATAATGCCTAGTTCAGACATTGATCAGGGCTGAAGATTTGACTTTTTTTTATCAAACTTCCCAATAAAGAGTCGAAACAAGTTTAATTAGTAGTAATTATACATAAAAACTAAGTAATAGTACTCATGGCTCTTGAAAGCATATTTTCTCCTTTTTTGAGTCCTATTCTGCTCTTATAATGCCTAGTTCAGGCTAATCAAGCATGAAAGTTTGACTTTTAGACGAACTTCCTGATTAATAGTAAATAAGTTTAATTAGTAGTAATTATATATAGAAACTATGTAATACTACTCCTAGCTCCTAAACAATATTTTCTCCCTGTTTAGGTCATATTCGGTTTTTTAAAGGCCTAGGCTTAGGCCAATCTGGGCTGAAAGAGTGACTTTTGATCAAACTCTCCAATTAAGGCTAGAAACAAGTTTAATTAATAGTAGTTATACATAAAAACTATGTAATACTATCCTAGCTCTTGAAAATTGTAGTTTCTCCCGATTGGGCCCTTTTTGGCTATTAGAAGGCCTAGTTCAGGCCAATCGGGGTTGAACGTTTAACTTTGGGCTAAACATTCCAATTAACAGTACAAATAAGGTTAATTAGCCACAATTGTACATAGAAATTATGTAATAAAACCCGTAGCTCTTTAAAACCATATTTTCTCTCTGTTTAGGTCATAATCGGCACATATAAGGCCCTAATTCACGGCAATCGGGACTGAAAGTCTGACTTTGGTCAAACTATCCAATTAAGACTAGAAACAAGTTTAATTAGTAGTAATTATATATAAAAACTATGTAATACTATTCTCGGCTCTTGAAAATCACATTTTCTCTCTGATTGGGCCTTTTTCGGTTCTTATAAGGCCTAGTTCAGGCTAATCGTGGTTGAACGTTTAACTATTAGTCAAACTTCTCAATTAATACTAGAAACAATAAAAAATAGCAGTAATTTTACAAGAAACTATGTAATACAACTCTCAGATCTAGAAAACCATGTTTCCTCTGGTTTGGCCCATTTTTAGCTCTTATATGGCCTAATTTTACAAAAAAGTTTGATTTTTTGACAAAATTTTAAATTAAGAATATAAACAAGTTTAATTAATCAAAATTATATATAAAAACTATATGATACTATTCTCAGCTCTTGAAAATCATGTTTTCTCCCTGTCTTGGCCCTATTTGGCTCTTGGCCTAATTCAGGCCAATCGGGTTGAAAGTTTGACTTTTAGTCAAACTTTCTAATTAAAATTAGAATTTAGGTTAATTAGTAGTAATTGTTCATAGAAACTATGTGATACTACTTTCAGCTTTTGAACCTCCCGTTTTGGCACTATTCAGCTCTGACAAGGTCTAATTCAGGCTCATAAGGGCTGAAGATCTGACTTTTAGTCAAAGCTCTAAATTAAGACCTGAAAAAAGTTTAATTAGTAGTAATATAACAAAGTTACAATGTAAAACTACTCCCGTCTCTTAAAAACTATATTTTTCTCCCCGTTTGGACCCTATTTAGCTTTTATAAGGCTTGTTCAGGCCAATCAGGGCTTTAAAATTTGAATTTTAGTCAAATTTACTAATTATATTAGAAATAAGGCTAATCAGTAGTACTTATACATAGAAACTTTGTAATACCATTCACGGCACTTGAAACCATTTTTTTCTCCCGTTTCGTCCCATTTGGCTTTTATAAGCTCTAATTCAGGCCAACTAGGGCTGAAAGTTTGACAAAAGTCAAACTTCCAGATTAAGACTAGAGACAAGTTTATGTAGTAGTAACTGCATATAGAAACTATATAATATTACTCTCCGCTCTTTAAAATCAAGTTTCTCCCTATTTAAGCTATATCTGGCTCCTAGTTCAGGCCAATCGGTGAAAATTTGACTTTTGATCAAACCTTCCAATTAAGACAAGAAGAAAATTAATTAGAAGTAATTATATATAAAAACTATGTAATACTACTCCCGCTCTGGATAATCACATTTTGTCCCTGTTTAGGCCCTTTTCGTATCTTATAAGGCCTAATTCAGCCCAATTAGAGTTAAAGTTTGACTTTTGGTAAAAATACCCAATTAACACAAGAAATAAGGATAATTAGCAGTAATTGTACATAGAAACTAAGTAACACCACTCTCAGCTCTTGAAACCATATTCTCCTCCAATTTGGCCCAATTCGGCTCATATAAGGCAAATTCAGGTCATTCGGGACTGAAAAGTTAAACTTTTGGTCAAACTTCCAACTTAAGAATAGAAACAAATTGAATTAGTAGTGGTTATACATAGAAACTATGTAATACTACTTCTGACTCCTGAAAACATATTTTTCTCCTGTTTGAGTCCTATTCGGCTCTTGAATGTCTAGTTTAGGCCAATCGGGAATGAAAATTTGACTTTTGGTTAGACTTCACAATTAAGAATAGAAAATATTAATTAGTAGTAATTATATATAAAAACTATATAATACTACTCCCGACTCTTGAAAACATGTTTTTCTCCTTGTTTGAGCCATACTATGCTCTTATAATACCTAGTTCAGGCCAATAGGGGCTGAAAGTTTGACTTTTAGACAAACTTCCTGATTAAGAGTGAAACAAGTTTAATTAGTAGTAATTGTATATAGATTATGTATACAACTCCTGGCTCTTTAAAACAATGTTCTCTCCCTGTTTAGGTCATTTTCGGCTCTTATAAGTCCTAGTTGAAGCCAATCGGGGCTGAAAGAGTGACTTTTAATCAAATTTCACAATTAAGACTAGAAACATTTTGTTAGTAGCAATTATATATAATAACTATGAAATACTACTCCCAGCTATTGCAAACTATGTATTAATACTCTTTAGCTCTAGAAAATTTTATTTTCTCCTGTTTGGGTGGGTTTTATAAGAACTAGTTCAGGCCAATTGAGGTTGAAACAACTTTTGGTCGAACTTACTAGAGACAAGGTAATTAATATTAATTGTACATAGAAACTACGTAATACCATTGTCGGCCCTTAAAAACTATGTTTCTCCCGTTTGGTCCCATTTGACTCTTATAAGGCCTAGTTCAGCCAATCGTATTGAAAGTTTGATTTTTGGTCAAACTTTCCAATAAAAACTAGAAACAAGTTTAATTAGTAGTAATTGTACATAAAAACACTGTCATACTACTTCAGGCTCTTGAAAACCACGTTTTCTCCTCGTTTGGGCCCTATCGGCTCTTATAAGGCCTAATTCAGGCCAATTGGGGTTGAAGTTCAAACTTTTAGTAAACTTCCCAATTAAGACTGGAAACTAGTTTAATTAGTAGTAATTTTATACATGAAACTATGTCATACTACTCCGTACATGAAAATCTCATTTTCCCTCGATTGGGCCCTAATCAGCTCTTATAAGGCCTAATTCAGGCCAAGCGGGGTTTGAAAGTTTGACTTTTAGTAAAACTTCTCAATTAAGACTAAAAACTAGTTTAATTAAAAGTAATTATACATAAAAACTATGTATTACTACTCTTGGCTCTTAAAAACATTGTTTGATCCCTGATTGGCTCTTACAAGGCCTAGTTCAGGCCAATTAGGACTGAAAGTTTGACTTTTGATCAAAATTCTAAATTAACATAAGAAACAAGATTAATTAGTAATAATTGTGCATAGAAACTCTATAATCCACTCTCAGCACTTAAAAATCATGTTTTTCTCCCGTTTGGCCCCATTCAGCTCTTATAAGGCCTAGTTCAGGCTAATAAGAACTGAAGGTTTGGGTTTTGGTCAAACTTTCATATTGAGACTAGAAAATAGTTTAATTAGTGGTAATTGCACATAAAAACTATGTCATACTACTCTCGGCTCTTGAAAACCTCATTTTTATCCCGTTTGGGCCCTAATCAGCTCTATATTGCCTAGTTTAGGCAATCGGGGCTGAAAGTTTGACTCTAGGTCAAACTTTCTAATTAACACTAGAAACAAAGTTAATTAGTAGTAATTATACATAGAAACTATGTAATACCATTCACGTCCCTTTTAAACCTTGTTTCCCTCCAGTTTGTCCCCATTCGTCTCTTATAAGGCCTAGTTCAGGCCAATCAGGGCTGAAATTTGACTTTTGGCAAAAAATCTCAAATAATCCTAAAACAAGTTAAACCAGTTAACACTAGAAACAAGTTATTTAGTAGTAATTGCATATAGAAACTATGTAATACCACTCACGTCTCTTGAAAATCATATTTTCCTCTCGTTTGGGTCATGTTCGGCTCTTATAATGCCCAGTTGAGGCCAGTCGGGGCTGAAGATTTAACTTTTGTCAAACTTCCCTATTAAGAATAGAAACAAATTTAATTAATAGTAATTTTACATGAAAACTATGTAGTACTACTCTCGGCTCTTGAAAATATTTTCTCCCTGTTTGAGCTCTATTCGGCTTTTTCTAATGCCTAGTTCAGGCCAATCGGGGCTGAAGATTTGACTTTTTATTAAACTTCCCAATAAAGAATAGAAACAAGTTTAATTAATAGTATTATACATAAAAACTATGTAATACTACTCCTGACTCTTGAAAGTATGTTTTCTCCTTGTTTGAGTCTTATTCAGCTCTTATAATGCCTTGTTCAGGCCAATCGAGCCTGAAAATTTGACTTTTATACGAACTTGCTGATTAATAGTAGAAACAAATTAATTAGTTGTAATTGTATATAGAAACTATGTAATACTACTCCTAGCTCCTAAACAATATTTTCTCCCTGTTTTAGGTCATATTCGACTTTTTAAAGGCCTAGCTTAGGCCAATCTGGGCGGAAAGAGTGACTTTTGATCAAAATCTCCAATTAAGGCCAGAAACAAGTTTAATTAGTAGTAATTTTACATAAAAATTATGTAATACTACTCCCAGCTCTTGAAAACCCTAGTTTCTCCCCGATTTGGCCCTTTTCGGCTCTTATAAGGCCTAGTTCAAGCCAATCAGGGCTGAACGTTTGACTCTTTGTCAAAATTTTCAATTACACTAGAAACAAGATTAATTAGCCACAATTGTACATAGAAACTATGTAATAATACTCCTGGCGCTTTAAAATCATGTTTTATCTCTATTTAGGTCATATTCGGCTCACATAAGGCCTAATTTAGGGCAATCGGGACAGAAAGTCTGACTTTGGTCAAACTTTCCAATTAAGACTAGAAACAAGTTTAATTAGTAGGAATTATACATAAAAACTATGTAATACTACTCGCTGCTCTTGAAAACTACATTTTCTCCCCATTTGGACCCTATTCAGCTCTAATAAGGCCTAGTTCAGGTTAACAGGGCTTTAAAGTTTGACTTTTGGTTAAGCTTCCAATTAACAATAGAAATTAGGTAATCAGAAGTAATTGTACATAGAACTATGCAATACCATTCACGACCCTTGAAAATCATATTTTCCTCCCATTTGGTTCCTATTCGGCTATTATAAAGCCTAGTCCAGGCCAATCGGGGCAGAAAGTTTGATTTTTGATAAAACTTTCCAATTAAGACTAGAAACTAGTTTAATCGTAGTAATTATGCAAAAAAACTATGTATTAATACTCTTAGCTCTTGAAAACTTTATTTTCTCCTCGTTTGGGCGGCTATTATAAGGACTGGTTCAGGCCAATTGGGGCTGAAACAACTTTTAGTCGAACTTACTAGAGACAAGGTTAATTAGTATTATTGTACATAGAAACTAAGTAATACCATTGACGGCCCTTAAAAACCATGTTTTCCTCCCGTTTGGTCCCATTCGGCTCTTATATGGCCTAGTTCAGGCCAATCAGTGTTGAAAGTTTGATTATTGGTCAAACTTCCAATAAAAACTAGAAACAAGTTTAATTAGTAGTAATTATATATAAAAACACTATCATACTACTATGGGCTCTTGAAAACCACGTTTTTCTCCTCGTTTGGGCCCTAATCGGCTCTTATAAGGCCTAATTCAGGCCAATTGGGTTTGAAAGTTTAACTTTTACTAAACTTCCCAATTAAGACTGGAAACTAGTTTAATTAGTAGTAATTATACATGAAACTATGTCATACTACTCCCGGCACTTAAAAACCTCATTTTCTTCCCGTTTGGACCCTAATTTGCTCTTATAAGGCCTAATTCAGGTTAACAGGGTTGAAAGTTTGACTTTTAGTAAAACTTCCCAATTAAGACTAAAATTAGTTTAATTAATAGTAATTATATATAAAAACTATGTATTACTACTCTTGGCTCTTGAAAACCTCGTTTGAGCCCTAATTGGCTCTTATGAGGACTAGTTCAGGCCAATCAGGAATGAAAGTTTGACTTGTGATCAAAATTCCTAATTAACATATACAAGAAACAGGTTAATTAGTAATAATTGTGCATAGAAACTCTATAATCCACTCTCTGCTCTTGAAAACCATGTTTTTCTCCCGTTTAGCCCCATTCAGATCTTATAAGGCCTAGTTCAGGCCAATAAGAACCGAAAGTTTGGGTTTTGGTCAAACTTTCATATTAAGATTAGAAAATAGTTTAATTAGTGGTAATTGCACATAAAAACTATGTAATACTACTCTCGCTCTTGAAAACTCATTTTTCCCGTTTGGGCCCTAATCAGCTCTTATATTCCCTAATTCAGGCCAATCGGGCTGAAAGTTTGACTCTAGATCAAACTTTCCAATTAACACTAGAAACAAAGTTAATTAGTAGTAATTATACATAGAAAATATATAACACCATTCACGTCCCTTGTAAACCTTTTTTCCTCCAGTTTGGTCCTCATTCGTCTCTTATAAGGCCTAGTTCAGGCCAATCTGGGCTGAAATTTAACTTTTGATAAAAATTCTCAAATAATCCTAAAATAAGTTAAACTAGTTAACACTAGAAACAAGGTTATTTAGTAGTAATTGCATGTAGAAACTATGTAATACAACTCACGGCTCTTGAAATCATATTTTCCTCTCGTTTGGGTCATGTTCGGCTCTTATAATGCTAGTTGAGGCCAATTGGAGCTGAAGATTTGACTTTTGGTCAAACTTTCCTATTAAGAATAGAAACAAGTTTAATTAGTAGTAATTTTACATGAAAATATGTAGTACTACTCCCGCTCGTGAAAAGATGTTTTCTCCTGTTTGAGCCTTATTCGGCTTTCATAATGCCTAGTTCAAGCCAATCGGGGCTGAAGATTTGAGTTTTTATCAAACTTCCCAATAAAGAATAGAAACAAGTTTAATTAGTAGTAATTATATATAAAAACTATGTAATACTACTCTCGGCTCTTGAAAGCATGTTTTCTCCTTGTTTAAGTCCTATTCTGCCCTTATAATGCTTAGTTCAAGCCAATCGAGCCTGAAAGTTTGACTTTTAGACGAACTTCTGATTAATAGTAGAAACAAGTTTGATTAGTAGTAATTGTATATAAAAACTATGTAATACTACTCCTAGCTCCTAAACTATATTTTTTCCCTGTTTAGGTCATATTCGGCTTTTTTAAGGCCTAGCTCAGGCCAATCTGGGCTGAAAGAGTGACTTTTGATCAAACTCTCCAATTAAGGCCAGAAAATAGTTTAATTAGTAGTAATTATATATAAAAACTATGTAACTACTCCCAGCTCTTGAAATCGTAGTTTCACCAGATTGGGCGCTTTTCGGCTCTTATAAGGTCTAATTCAGGCCAATCGGGGCTAAAGTTTGACTTTTGGTTAAACTTTCTAATTAACACTAGAAACAAGATTAATTAGCCACAATTGTACATAGAAACTATGTAATAATACTCCTGGCTCTTAAAAACCTTGTTTTCTCTCTGTTAGGTCATATTCGGCTTATATAAGGCCTAGTTCAGGGAAATTGAGACTGAAAGTCTAACTTTGGTCAAACTTTTCAATTAAGACTAGAAACAAGTTTAATTAGTAGTAATTATACATAAAACTATATAATACTATTCCTAGCTCCTGAAAATAGCATATTCTCCCGGATTGGGCCTTTTTCGGTTCTTATAAGGCCTCGTTTAGACAATCATCGGGCTGAACGTTTGACTTTTAGTCAAACTTCTCAATTAAAACTAGAAACTAGATAAAATAGTAGTAATTTACATAGAAACTATGTAATACAACTCTCAGCTCTAGAAAACCATGTTTTCCTCTGGTTTGGCCCCTTTTTAGCTCTTATTTATATGACCTAATTTAGGTCAATCAAGGCTAAAAGTTTAATTTTTTTTGAAAAAATTTCAAATTAAGAATATAAACAAGTTTAATTAATCAAAATTATACATAAAAACTATATGATACTACTCTCAGCTCTTGAAAACCATGTTTTCTCCCTGTCTGGGCCCTACTTTGGCTCTTATAAGGCCAGTTCAGACCAATCAGAGTTGAAACTTTGACTTTTAGTCAAACTTTCTAATTAAAATTAGAACTTAGGTTAATTAGTAGTAATTATACATAGAAACAATGTAATACCACTTTCAGCTTTTGAAATAATATTTCCTACCGTTTGAGCCCTATTCGGGCTCTTACAAGGCCTAATTCAGGCCCATAAGGGATCAAGATTTGACTTTCGGTCAAAAATCTAAATTAAGACCTGAAACAAGTTTAATTAGTAGTAATTATACAAAGTTACAATGTAAAGTACTCCTGTCTCGTGAAAGCTGCATTTTCTCCCCGTTTGATCCTATTTAGCTTTAATAAGGCCCTGTTCAGGCTAATCAGGGTTTAAAATTTGACTTTTAGTTAAATTTTCTAATTAATATTAGAAATAAGGTTAATTTGTAGTACTTGTACATAGAAACTACGTAATACCATTCACGGTACTTGAAAACTATGTTTTCCTACCGTTTGTCCCATTCAGCTCTTATAAGGCCTAGTTCAGGCCAACCAGAGCTGAAAGTTTGACAAAAGTCAAATTTTCAGATTAAGACTAGAAACAAGATTAATAGTAGTAACTGCATATAGAAACTATGTAATACTACTCTCGGCTCTTTAAAATCAAGTTTTCTCCCTGTTTAAACTATATCTGGCTCCTAGTTTAGGCCAATCAGTGTGAAAGTTTGACTTTTAATCAAACTTCCAAATTAAGACTAGAAGAAAGTTTAATTAGAAGTAATTATATATAAAAAATTATGTAATACTACTCCCGGCTCTGGATAATCGCATTTTGTCCCTGTTTGGGCCCTTTTCGTATCTTATAAGGCCTAGTTCAGTCCAATCAGGGTTAAAGTTTGACTTTTGGTAAAAATACCCAATTAACACAATAAACAGCGATAATTAGCAGTAATTGTACATAGAAACTATGTAACACCACTCGTAGCTCTTGGAACCATATTTTCCTCCAGTTTGGGTCCAATTCGGCTTATATAAGGTATAATTCAGGCCAATCGGGGCTGAAAAGTTTAACTTTTGGTCAAACTTCTAACTTAAGAATAGAGACAAATTGAATTAGTAGTGGTTATACATACAAACTATGTGATACTACTCCCAGCTCTTGAAAACCATGTTTTCTCCCCATTTGGACCTATTCTCTGCTTTTATAAGCCTAGTTCTAGCCAATCAGGGCTGAAAGTTTGAGTTTTAGTGAAACATCTCAATTAAGAAAAGAGAAGTTTAATTAGTAGTAATTATACATAAAAACATGTAATAGTACTTTGAGTTATTGAAAACTTCATTTTCCCCCCGTTTGGGACCTATTCGGCTCATATACAACTTAGTCCTGGCCAATTCGGGGCTAAAAATTTGACTTTTGATCAAACTTCTCAATTAGCACTAGAAACAAGGTTAATTAGCTGTAATTGTATATAGAAACTATGTAATAACACTCTCAGCTCTTGACAATAATATTTTCCTTTCATTTGGGCCCTATTTGGCTCTTATAAGGCCTAGTTAAGGCCAATAAGGGCTAAAGGTTTGACTTTTCATCAAACTTCCCAATTAAGATTAGAATCAAGTTTAATTAGTAGTAATTATATATAAAAACTATGTAATACTACCCCCAGCTCTTAAAAACTACATTTTCTCCCCATTTCAACCCTATTGGGTTCTTATAAGGCCTAGTTCAGGCCAATTCGGGTTGAAAGTTTGACGTTTAGTCAAACCTCTAATCAAAAATAGAAACAGTTTATTAGTAGTAGTTATGCATATACACGATGTGATACTACTCTCAGCTCTTAAAAACCATATTTTCTTCCCGTTTGGACCTTCTCGGCTCTTATAAGACCTGGTTCAAGCAGTCGAGGCTGAAAGTTTAACTTTTGGTAAACTTTTCTAATTAAAACTAGAAACAAGTTTAATAGTGATAATTATACATAAAAACTATGTAATATACTCGCGGCTATTAAAAACTGCATTTCTCTTTATTTGGACCCTATGGCTAATCGGAGCTGAAAGTTTGACTTTTGGTCAAACTTTTAATTAACGCTAGAAACAAGGTTAATTAGTAGTAATTAGATATAAAAACTATGCAATACCACTCACAGCTCTTGAAAACCACATTCTCCTCCAGTTTGGATCCTATTTGGCTCTTATAATGCCTCATTCAGGCCAATCAAGGCTGAAGGTTTGAATTTTATATAAAAATTACTATGTAATACTACTCTCGGCTCTTAAAAACATGTTCTCTCTCCTTTTTGGGCCTATACGTTCTTATAAACCCTAGTTTAGGCCATCGGGACTGAAAGTTTGACTTTTCGTCAAGCTTTCAGATTAAGGCTAGAAACAAGTTTATTAATAGTAATTGAATATAGAAGCTTTGTAATACCGTTCCCGGCTATTTAAAATCAAGTTTTCTCCCTGTTTGGGCCTTATTTGGCTTTATAAGGCATACTTTAGGCAAGTCGGGGCTAAAAAATTGACTTTTGGTCAAACTTTCAAATTAAGTACAGAAATAAGTTTAATTTGGTCAAACGCTAATGCAGAGTTTTAACATGCAATTGATACGCACTAATGATAACAACAATGCAAGAAAATGGCTACCTATATATATATATATATATATATATATATATTATATATATATCATATATATATATAGTATATATTATATATATATATATATATATATATATATAATATATATATTATATATATATATAGTGTTCCCGTGTTCCCGTTAAGACTAGAGTTGCAGCATACATTTGATCATGCATTAATTATGGCTAACATTGTAAGAAGAATGCTTCTAGGTTCTAATTCATCCTCAGGCTCAACTAAGAAGATAGTAAGAAGTAGGGAGACATAATTCATGAGGACTATTTAGAATGAAAAATTCCAAATGAAAAATTAGAAAACATCTATAGTATAGGAACATTTGACTTCAAAACATCATACTAAATTAAAATTCATGAAGAACATTCAATATTCAGAATAAATTTCAAACCATTCCATTATTATCCACCTTGGTATTATAAGAATTTCTAAAGAAAGGATTTCGTTACATATATTTTGGCCTAATACAGGTAGCCATTAAACCCTTAGTTCACACAGGTGTAGATATTACTGTGTATACAGCCTTAAGAGACAAAAGACTAAAAAGACAAGTCGTCTATTTTGTCTATGATTCAAACAAATATATGTAATGGTCCAGTCTATTTCAATCGTATGCCTAACTACTCTGTATCATTAACAGATCCATTATTCTTAAATTCATTAATCTTAGACATTCATTTACAAGATGATGAATTTGAAAAATTTACTGAACAAGTAGCAGTTATGTATAAAATGTATTTCAAATTAATGAACTCTAATATGAACCCTAAATTCAAAATGATGAATACCTCTACACAAGAAGAAACTGTCTTACTTCAAATTGAAATTGAACATTCAAAAACCTTTGTCCCAAGAAGATTAAAGTGGAATGAAATCACAATTCCAGAGGAATTTGGATTGAAAATCCTCAAACTCCTAGAGACATATAAAGAACAGATTTCTGATACTATTGAAGAAAATGATGGAACGGTATTAATACGATTTAATTCGCTGAAAGAAAAACCTTCAACCTCTTTCAGGTATCCTGAATCTAGTAGGAGGTTGATTGGTCACTATGTTGCATATTTAATGTCACATTTCATACTTATTTTAGAATAAAAGCCTGCATTGTCCTAATTATTTGTCTAATTTATTTGCAGGCCCAATCCTTAAGGAGATGAAGAGAAATGAGCCCAAAGCCCACCAGAATTCTGAATTAAATCAGAGTTAATTCGCACAAATAAAATCAGGGCAAAATCAAGAGGTTGAAACCGGTTGAGAAGAATCCTCTCAGAATCGATCGGTTAAAGCCAAGAAATCCAAGGTCATTTCGTCAGAATCCGGAGCTCCAACGACCAAACCAACAAAGGATAAAGCCAGAAGAAGACCCCGGACAGACCCACCAACAGGGTGTGGCCATCTGGCCACACCCTTTGCCGCAAAAACGCGGCAAAACCCGCGTTTTTGCGGCAATCCTGGGGAGTTACGGGGAGCGTGAACTCCCCCGACCTCCCCCGGATCTTGGTTGTTAGGGTTTTTGCCTATAAAAAGGCATTTGCTGCACTGAAAATGGACGCCAAGGCAGAGATAGGACTTAGCCAAGCTTTTCATTTCTAGTTTAGGTTTTTCTTTTTTATGTAACTTGTATGTAGCTTAGTTTAGAAGATGATTCATGTAAGTAAGAGAGAGGCTGATGTTGAGAGTGACACCGATGTACTCCTCCTCCTTTCTTTCATTGTCTCAGTAAGCAATAAGGTAAACTTTTCTTTGTGTTCGTTTCTTTACTTTCCTTTACATTTGTTTTGCTTTTCGTTTTCCTTTTCTACTTCACCTTGGTTGTATGTGTGAGTCTACAAGTGAACTCCAAAGCAAGTACACCGATGCTACGTGAGAGCCAGCGATAGTTCATGAAGACGTTCTCCTCTTCCAAGCTCGCATCACTTCGTTCTTCTTATGCTTGACGATATAATGTGCACGGGGACCGAGTTCAAGTTTATGATCTATGCGTTGAACGCCTCCGAAGCTAAAAGGTAGAACTTGCAAAAAGGTTTCCAAGTAAGTCATCACCAAACTAGGTAAGTAATTCTTAACTTTCTTTCTTTTCTTTTATCGCTATAGTATAGATCGCCAACACGATTTCTTTCACCACTTCTTCCCAATCGTTTTCACTCTTTCTTTTCCACTTCATTGTACATAGTCGCTTTTATTGTTTTCTGATTTTTCACCTTCTTCATCCTCGCTTTCTTCTTAACTTTAACCATTAACTTTCTTTTTTCTTTTTCATAACTAAAACAGAGAAGAACCTTCGCTTTTATTCTTAACGATTTCAATAAAGAACCGTAAAAGCTTCCATCGCAACCCTCCTTGTGGATCACGACCCGCATTAGCCACTTGCTATAGCGGAAGAATTGAGCACTTGCACATATTTGTTTTAAGTTCTATAATCTCGTATTTTGTGTGCAGGTTTTGCATCAATCAAATTTTGGCGCCGTTGCCGGGGAGGTAAAACGGTTTTTATTGAAATCTGAATTTTTATTGCAAATTTTTTAGAACTAAACGAATCTTCTTCTCTGTTGCAGATTACAGGTTGAAGAAAACAGGAACTTTGCATTGCAGTAACATATAAGTGGACCTGGGCCTCTGCTCTCGAAAGCAGAGACCAGGATCCCTCCAAATTGCCGCAAAATCCTGGCTTTTGCCGCAAATTTGCGGCAATAAGGAGTGCACTACTGATCATTTTTCTGCAGGGTCTCTGATTCTGCAAAATACTTCTGCTGCATTACTTAATTTCCTGTATTATTCACCCTATACCTGCTTAATAAAGTCAACAGTAAAAAATTGGTTGTAATCGTTAAAAGTTGATTAGACATTTGCATTTCTAGGCACGTGTCTTTTCAATTCATTTACTTTTACTGTTGAAGAGTGCTGGAGCAAGGTATGTTTGCATTGCATCTAGAATAGGACTATCTCTTGGTTGATTTATATCGCTTAGAGTGCATCTTATTTATCTTGTACACTTGCACAAAAACTGATCTTAAGGGCACCACCCAATAACAAGATAAGGTGGGGATTTAATCACCCTTCCTTAGCCCAAAAATCAGATCCAAGCACTCACTAACCCAAGCCTAACCTAAAATCAAGTAGACGTTGGCCCTAGGGACATCTCGGACTCAATTAAGGAGATTATCCTAAGGGGGAAAAATGTTGGAATCTAACTCCTGCAAAATCAGTGTCTAGGAAAGGGATTGAGGGTCGAAAGCCCGAAGGTTGGTGGTTAGTTAATTAAGGAACGTCTTTGACGGAAAACCTCCCACCAACCTTGCCCTGACCTGGCTGATTAGCTTGTGGTTAAAGTCTACATTAGACCTCCCGGGGACAGTCTAACCAGTTAGGAGTCGTCTAGGTCCTAAGTCTACCCTAAACTTAGGCTAGAATTTTTTTTTTTGTTTGTTTTATTTGTTTGTTTTTCTTTGTTTGTATTCTATTGTGTGATATGGACTATAATAATAATTTTTTCAACTACAATAATAATCCATATTACACACCGACTTCATTTTCGGATATTACCAACCCGGCATATCATAACTTTGACCAACCTAGTGTGCCGGATTGGTCTTATCCGAATCAATATGACCCATACCCCCCATCTAATAACTATAATTTCCATAATGACTTCAACTCTTCACCGAGTCAGTGGGGATTCACCTCCCCCGAGCATAATTTTCAACCACCTTGTCCTCCTTCTCCACCTAGTCCACAATATTTTCAAGAGTCATACTCAGTTCCACCTGTCCAAAATAAGAAACCATCAATTTTGGAACGGAGTATGCGTGAGTCCAAACAACAATCACTAAATCTGATGGACTCACAATTTCAATACCACTTCCAAAATAACTCTTCATCTTTTCAACAAGACAATGAACCCATCAACTATGAAAGATGATAGAAGCCATGCTCATGCTCAAAATGCTAGAAATCGTGACATAGATATGATGGTCGAATCTCTACGTTCCCACCGTCCTGATGTCACTTACCATTCTGTTAGAGCCGATGAGTCATGTAGTTTTGGAAATCAAGATTCTATTTCAGAACAACCTTTTGAACTTGCCCAAACTCCAAATAAAATTGATAGTTTGGCAAGTTATCCCTTGCCTGAAAAGAACTTGAAGATGAATATGATCATGAACTAGAACTTAGTGATTCAATTTTATTTCCTGATTCAATAATGACTCCGGTATCTTCACCTGACTTCAATCTTTTCCCGGAGTCAACATTGGATCCTGTACCAATTCATAATGAAATTGAATCACCCATCTTTGAGGATCATATTGAACTTGACCAATTATACAATTTTGAAAATCCCATGGATAAATTGGCAAGTTCTCCATTTTTTGATATTGAACTCAATGAGATATGTGACCTAGATTCTCACATATGTGATCCAGTTCAACTTTCTGAATCAATATTGACTCCTGTTGTGTTACCAAACTTGAGTAATATTTTAGAGTCAGTTTTGATTCCTCCACCTATCATTCCTGAACTGGAATCACCCAAATTAGGTCACGTTCCATTGTTAGAAAATACATGTGGACTAGAGTTTCAATTTTTTGACTTGGACCCGCTTTTGAACCAATTTCGACTCCTGAACCTTTACTTGACTTAAGTCACCTTCCCGAGTCGGTATT